>JAUTBT010000369.1:0-11291 GCA_032361225.1 Lepetodrilus schrolli | reverse complement strand
AACAGTGAGTATTTGGCAGATAGATACACAGAACAGTGAGTATTTGACAGATAGATACACAGAACAGTGAGTATTTGACAGATAGATACACAGAACAGTGAGTATTTGACATATATACACAGAACAGTGAGTATTTGGCAGATAGATACACAGAACAGTGAGTATTTGACAGATAGATACACAGAACAGTGAGTATTTGGCAGATATATACACAGAACAGTGAGTATTTGACAGATAGATACACAGAACAGTGAGTATTTGACATATATACACAGAACTGAGTATTTGGCATATATACACAGAACAGTGAGTATTTGGCAGATATATACACAGAACAGTGATTATTTGGCAGATATATACACAGAACAGTGAGTATTTGACAGATAGATACACAGAACAGTGAGTATTTTGACATTAATACGAACATAACAATGTTGTTTGCGTTGACAGTCTGCGTCAGAGTTCGAAGTACAACAAAAAGTCAACACCCTGGCCACCGTTCCACACACCAAAACAGCCACACCCGGCGTACAACGGCTTGTTCCACATCCTCAACAGCAGAACCATGCACGCCTTCCTCTTCTCTGTTCTCTATAAGGTCAGTCTGACATGTCTGGTTCACGTGAGTGCAGTCATTATTACAAGTCTGATCTGGATGTTAACTAACTTGCACTGTTAACTAACTAGTGCTGAGTCCTGTGTTTCCTCGTGCGTCTTCTGTTTGGCTGTCCATGTTTGTCTGAATGACGATGACACTGTTGACAGTTGTGTGTGTTGCAGGCCGTACAGAAGGACAGCAACATGCCAGAGAGTATCCTGTATTACTGTGTTCACCTGCTGGATCTCTGTCTCACCTTCAGCCACTCACAGGCTGCACACAAGGTAGGTGTCGACACTGGCAGGACTGAATGTCAGGGTATAGCAAAGTTGAGACCTAATTCATGATGCGTATTTGGAGTTGAGACTGTCCTAGTACTACGATCATTCTCTCTTTTGAACAAGTTCCTAGTCCACAGGTAAAGTGAGGCTAACAAGCTATTGTTGTGTTGAAAGGTGTGTTGGAATGAATTTAGCAACTTGTGTACTTGTTGACCTCAGGCCAGCAGTCAGGCGAGTGTTGTAATGGACGGCAGCTACCACCGCTGGTATTCCACGGCAGACATCAAGCAGAACGCCTGTGAGACGATCAGCGAGGTCAGCTTTCTGTCCACCAGTGTCCCGCACACGACCGACGCGTGCACCATCAATGTGGACATGGACACCAGCACTCTCGAAGAGATGTTCCAACTAGCCCCTAGTGTGGCTTCCAGTATGTACCACATGATCCCGCTTCCTGTCTGAATGTCTACTTCATGATCTGAGTTTGTAGTGGTTATGTCTGACAATGTCTACATCATGATCTGAGTTTGTAATGGTTATGTCTGACAATGTCTACATCATGATCTGAGTTTGTAGTAGTTATGTCTGACAATGTCTAAATCATGATCTGACTGTTCACAGCTATGGGAGGACCAATCACGACCGCCCAGATCGCCATGTCATCGATGATCTCCATCCCAGGGCCGGCTTCCGGGACTGCAGCCTGTCCCTTCGGTCCAACGACCCAGCCGGGCCCCTCCCACAGTGTCAAGCCCAAGTACGAGAGTCGAGGGGTGTCAACAGAGCAGCTCCAATCGTCGTGTGTCACCGTCAACGAGAGCACGCTGTCACTCTTGCTCAAGCTCCACAACAAGCTGTCAGGGAAAGTCGGCTCGTATGTCCCCGTGTCGGTGGAGAGGAGGGAGACCATGACGAAGGTTGTCGGGGACGGCCCAGTGTTTATTGGCCACCTGCTGGACCGCTTCTGTGAGCAGAGTGCCGAGTGTGGCCGCGTGGTGCACGACAAGTACCGCCAGTTGTCTCCCCCTGAGAAGGAGAGGAAGTCACAGGACAGTGGTGTCGACAGAGAGGCCAAGTAAGTGTCCACTGATCTCACACAGCCATACAAGGTCAACAATATTGTAGTCAGAAATACTTCTGAATGTAGCTTTGATGCAATATCTCATTGTTAACCTTGACCCTGCTGGATTAAAATAGCGTGACGTTACGTTGCCTGCTGAACAAGATGAGCTGCAATTACGTCATCATTGTGGGGTAATGTTCAAGACCACTACACTCTTTGAATATTGCTCATATGAAGCCGATGTTGCTTCCATTGTAAATATCACATGCTCAGGTATAAATGTGCAAAATAATATAATTTTTAATGCAGGAATTGAGCTTCGCGACCCAGAAAGATTAAATTTAGGTCGACAGACCAATGATATAGACCATACAAGCAGTAATATTTAGTCTATTATCATGTGTAATCTTAGCATTGTGAATTGGCTGAGAAATCATAAAATCAAAACAGACTCGCAACGTTTCAATCTATGAAAGTAAATTTCTGCTCTACGTAAAAGTTATCCTAACTCGGGGTTATACAAATATGAAGATTTCTAATTAAGTAGTTAACATATCAGGCTGAAATTCGGGTTACATAATCATAAGCTAATGTGTTATGGATGGATCACATGTCCCCATCTGGCATGGCATATTTTGGGTAAAATGTAGATCGCGGAATGGTTTTCAATATTTTATCATTTGCCTGCAGCAGGGAGAGGGTTAATATTTAATATTTTCTACTAGACGCAAGAAGGCATTTGAAAGACAACAGAAGCTGATGGCTGAGTTCGCGTCCAAACAGAAGGCGTTCATGGAACAGACGATGCAGGAGGACATTAACAGTAGGTTCACCTCTCCATGGCCTACTCTTACTAGGAACGGTACAGATCTACAAAATGTCTCATCTAATTAATGAACAATTACAAAGCCATCGAGATCAATATTTACACTAACATGAAGAGTTTTGCCATTTGACCTTCCTGTTTGGTTTAGAAGTGTTTCTGAATGTACCTCCAGATGTTCCCGTAGACGGTGCTGTGGATAATGATGTCTTGAAGGAGAAGACGTACGACTGTGTGATCTGTGGCCAGGAAACCCCGTCCACCGGAGACCGACCCATCGGCCTAGTTGTCTTCCTACAGGCTTCTAGTGGTGTGTACAGTGTGGCTGTGTCATATGTAGTCGGGGTTTAGTCAGGGAATATCACACCAGTGATTGGTAGAAATGTTTTATCGGATTTATATTAATGCATATTCTAAGTGAAAATTATCATGACTTGTTGTCCGAAAACATTTCCACATTCACCGTGCAACTTGTTGATGGTCTGACCTTCACTCCTCAGTTCTGGGTCACCGACAGCAGGTTGACTGTCCACTGGAACTGTCGCAGTCCGGGCCACAGTCCGGGCCGCAGTCCGGGCCACCAATGCCGGCGAACTGTGCCCAGTTCCACAAACAGAGACTGGAGACACTGATGAAGCACTTTGAAGAGGTGAGACACAAACAGCTGTGTAGTTGGTTCTGTATTTACAGCCAGTGAACAGTTGAGACACAAACAGCTGTGTAGTTGGTTCTGTAGTTACAGCCAGTGAACGGGTGAGACACAAACAGCTGTGTAGTTGGTTCTGTAGTTACAGCCAGTGAACAGTTGAGACACAAACAGCTGTGTAGTTGGTTCTGTAGTTACAGCCAGTGAACAGGTGAGACACAAACAGCTGTGTAGTTGGTTCTGTAGTTACAGCCAGTGAACAGTTGAGACAAACAGCTGTGTAGTTGGTTCTGTAGTTACAGCCAATTGTCTAGTAAGAGGTAGTATTCTCACTGGCTCACTCATAAACTAATTGGGAAACTGAAATACTGGTGAAATGATGTTGTTTTTTATTTACATTACTATATCTGCTATGTTCATATTTTGATGTCTTGTCTTTGCAGGGATCTTGTCAGATGTCGGTGAATATCGGCTGGGAGGGAGGCGTGTATGTTCAGACGTGTGGTCACTATCTCCATCTGGACTGTCACAGCTCGTATCTACAGTCTCTACATGTCAGTATACATACTTAAGGCATTTCGTTCTACGCTTGCTGACATCCAGTCCTATGTTTCATGTTCTATGTTCCATGTTCTATGTTCTATGTTCTATGTTGCAGTCTATGAACCAGACGGAGAACCTGTCTGTTCGCAAGGGAGAGTACTGGTGTCCTCTGTGTCGACAGCTCAGTAACTCGGTGATGCCGATCGTCCCAGAAGAGAACCATCTGGCACTGATAAAACCTGTCTCCCACGATGCCCACGTCATGGTCCACGACCTCGCCGAGATGATGGTCACGCGGCCCATCGCCCCAGTGGGTTCCTTCTCAGTACTCAGTTACACTTTGTGCTTGCATTGCGTGGAAATTAGTTGTCTATTTGACATGCTTTTCTGTCCAAGCTCTTGGACTTCTTGTAACCATGGTAACTGATTATTTATGTCTGCAGAGTTCAGCCAACTTGACGAGGGTCATGGGCAACGTGATGGAAGATCTCACCAATGCTACGTATCCTATCTTCAAGATCTTCTCTCATTCCCACAATTCAGAAAGTGTTCTACTGTTTGTGTGTTCTGTAGCCAGGTATGTACGAGTGTTCTATATCCAGATATGGCCAAGTATTCTGTAGCCAGGTATACACTTGTGTAACTTGTAAAGCCAGGTTTGACCTAATGTTGTGTTGCCAGGTTTGTCCCACTACTCTGTATGTGTGACTCTCTGTATGTGTGACTCTCTGTATGTGTGACTCTCTGTATGTGTGACTCTCTGTATGTGTGACTCTCAATTTGTTCTTCAGGACTAATCTGGAGAATGAGTTACTTCAACGAGGTGGAACTCTGAGTGGACAGAAGACAACCACGTACAGCCGGAAGACATGCCTTTGTGAGTATGTCACAATGCCTCTCTGCCTGTCTGAGTATGTCACAGTGCTGCTCTGCCTTTTTGAGTATGTCACAGAGCCACTCCGCCTGTCTGAGTATGTCACAGTGCCACTCTGCCTTTGTGAGTATGTCACAGTGCCGCTCTGCCTTTTTGAGTATGTCACAGAGCCACTCCGCCTGTCTGAGTATGTCACAGTGCCACTCTGCCTTTTTGAGTATGTCACAGTGCCACTCTGCCTTTGTGAGTATGTCACAGTGCCGCTCTGCCTTTTTGAGTATGTCACAGTGCCACTCCGCCTATCTGAGTATGTCACAGTGCCGCTCTGCCTTTGTGAGTGTCACAGTGCCACTCTTCCCTCTACAATATCAACTACTAGTACTTTATTATTCTGGAATTCTCACCACAAACATTGTCATTATGTTACACTGCTGGTATTTTCACTTGACCACCTAGTGCTGCATGTATGTAGCTGTTCTCTTCTCTTCTGTTCCAGTACCTCTCATGTATGTAGCTGTTCTCTTCTCTTCTGTTCCAGTACCTCTCATGCATGTGCTCAGTCTTCACAGTAAGATCCTGACCATGCGACCGACTCCGTACACCGATCTCTGGGCCCACATCACAGGCATCACCCTGTCCGAGGAGTCATCCAGGTGAGATCTCTGTCCCCTTGTCTTCTACGTGATCTCTCTCTCTCTATCTCTCTCTCTCTCTCTCTCTCTCTCTTGTATCCCAGGTGAGATCATGTACTATAAATAGGTGCTTCTGCTTCAGTGTGTCGGTGTTCCACAAAGATGTTCCACTGTTGTTGAAGGATGTCACGTCTCTCCTACTGCAGGTCATCCTGACATTGCCTGCTACAATCAGAGAAGGTGAGGACACTTCATGTAGGTGTGTCATCATGTGGGCAAGTCTGTGGGTCACACAGTAGTGTCACCATGTGGACAGGTCTGTGGGTCACACAGTAGTGTTACCATGTGGGCAAGTATGTGGGTCAAACATGAAAAATGCAGTGAAACAGTGTTGAGAATATGTAGGGAGAGGTCAAGTAGTGGTGCGGCTATTATGTTGCATCGAACGTAAACCCACAAACTACATATTCTTTGAAAATGATTGTAAATTTAGTACAACTTACAATAGTACAGTGTCACTGGCTATTGAGTTCATGTCGTGGGAAGTGATCTTTGTTTGAGCCGCAGTCGCAGCTTGTGTTGTGTGTTGTCACAGGACTGCTGTCTGCTGTTTTCAGAACACTACGACTTCCTGGTTCAGATGCTGTACAATGTGGTGTACATCCAGACTCTGGCCGTCATCTGCTGTAAGTTTACCTCTGACGAGCGCGAGGCATGGAGGAAGAAGGGCCTTCATGTAAGTGTGGGACTGTTAGATCCTGTCAGTTGGCAGTAAGTATACTGTATACTTACACTCTTCCTGTCGGTTGCCAGTATACTTACACGTTTCCTTTCAGTTGCCAGTATACTTACACTGTTGTCCTTAGTTTTGACATTTTATTTTTTTGGTAGCTAATTAAATATATCACCTTGAATTAATTTCCTACTGTCAACCTTAAAATGTTCTGTACAAGTGATATGTCGTAGTGATGTCCTAAGAATAGTAAGATGAATGATATCGGAATTTCAGGTTCCCGCCGAGACAATGGAGGGCATGCTGAGTCATATCGTTACCCGATTGAGTCTAAGCCGACTGTTTGATGATCAGGAACAAAGCATACCAGCAGTGAGTGTTAAACCAGCAGTGAGTGAGTGTTATACCAGCAGTCAGTGAGTGTTATACCAGCAGTCAGTGAGTGTTATACCAGCAGTCAGTGAGTGTTATACCAGCAGTCAGTCAGTGTTATACCAGCAGTCAGTCAGTGTTATACCAGCAGTCAGTCAGTGTTATACCAGCAGTCAGTGAGTGTTATACCAGCAGTGAGTGAGTGTTATACCAGCAGTCAGTGAGTGTTATACCAGCAGTCAGTGAGAGTTATACCAGCAGTGAATGTCGACATGTAGCCTACTTTGCCATTGTTATTATTGGAGTTGGACATTATTTTAAGCTAGTTTTCAGCTAATTTATTTTGTTGATTGTTTCAGACTAGGAAATGTTTCCGATCCTTCAACTTTGTAGCTAGGTTCAACTTTATTAGTCCTGCTCTATCTAAGTTGGTATTGAGAATGTGCCAGCTGGAATAGGAATATTTTTCCTGTAAATTAGCCTGAGTGTGTGATTCCTCTAGATTGCTGATGGTGCAGTGTGTTGTTTGTCTGCTGTAGATCTGCCAGACAGTTTGGTCGCCACAGAGTGTTGAGGAAACACTACAAGGCCTCTCTCTCCCCTTTCTGAGGATTTCTGCCCTTCTAAAGCAGCATCTGTTTGGACTTGATGTCACTTCACCCCAAGTAAGTGGACCATCAGCCAGCTCTGTTTAGTAGACCAGCCGTAGTGTGCAGTGTAGACCGGCCGTAGTGTGCAGTGTAGACCAGCCGTAGTGTGCAGTGCAGACCGGCCGTAGTGTGCAGTGCAGACCGGCCGTAGTGTGCAGTGCAGACCGGCCATAGTGTGCAGTGTAGACCAGCCGTAGTGTGCAGTGCAGAACGGCCATAGTGTGCAGTCCAGACCGGCCGTAGTGTGCAGTGCAGACCGGCCATAGTGTGCAGTGTAGACCGGCCGTAGTGTGCAGTGCAAGCAGTCTCAAGTAGTAATGCTGCAGAATATTGTTAGAATTGTATTTTCAACATAAGTATGCATTTACAGTTGAAAGTGTTCTTGTTATGTTTTCTCAAATCTCGATCCTAGAGAGGAGCATCACCAAGACATAACGTTACATATATTGGTTGTATATTTCTCCCTCAGGATCAGTCGGAGTTTCACTTCCTCAGCTGCTTCCTCAACCTACGCACATCCAGCAGCCATCCTGCCACATCAAGGGAGATAACTACCACTGCCTGTGTGAGATGGGCCGTTAGTGAGCCGCACAAGTTGACACGAGCCTGGTGCACTGACCTGCTGAACTTTGTGGGCACCAAGCCTGTCGAGGGGAAGGTAACATTCTACACTGATGTTCTGGCCCTTGTGTCACGACGGCCTCCTAAACCCGTCCTAAAGGTTATCACTTCGTAACAAGGGTTTCACGACGACGTCACAAGTCTTATCCCTTCTTAATTCTACATCTAACTTACGAGGTGATAAACTGGGTCCTAAAGTTAGGAGCTCCTAAATTTAGGATGTCGTTGTGAAATGAGGGCCTGGTCTCCGTCTCCTGTCTCATCCTGCCCTTGTCCTGTCCTGTCCTGTCCTGTCCTGCCATACATGGGTATTGTGTTCTTGAGCATGTTGAGCCATGCAGTCACGTGTGTCTGATATGAAAGTTGTCCGCTCCAACACACACATTGAAACATCAATCACTATCATATTGTTTATTTCCACTTCAGTGATGTATGTTGCCATCAGTATGGTCACATGGGACTGAATCAAAATGTGTCCATCATGTTCCAGTTGCTGCTAGCGATGCCTCCTACCTGGTACCCACCTCGACTGGTCAGGCTGCCCGACCAATATTACGAAATATTCCAGACATACCGCAACAAGCAGTGCCCGGTGTGTAACAAGATTCCCCGAGACCCGACCATCTGTCTGGTGTGTGGACTCTTCCTCTGCTTCAGGGACAACTGCTGTCGACAAAGCATGATGTATGAGTGTGTGCAGGTGAGTTACTTCCCCTTGTTGATGACTTCCATAGCAACAGGAAATAACTACCATAATGCCAATTGACTGGACTGGCGGTTTCTGTGACAACTCGTGATGAATCACAATAAGGACCTTTTGAATCTACGAGATTTCCCCCCTGAGGGCAACATTGGTAGACTATAGATGTGAATGATCAACATCTGAGTTACAGCTGTATAACAAGGTTGTTTTCTGTCCAGCATTCCATCGCGTGTGGCGGTGGCAGCGGCATCTTCCTACTGGTCAACTCCAGTGTCATCGTGGTGATCCGAGGACCGCGCGCTACACTGTGGGGCTCTGTGTACCTGGACGACCATGGCGAGGAGGACCGAGATCTCAAGTGAGACACGTTGTGTGTAGTCATAGCTGAGATCTCGAGTGAGATACGTTGTAGCTAGCTTATAATATTAATGTAATATCAATGTAGTATTGATGTAATATTGACGTACTAATTACTGTAATCTTGATGTAGTGTACATGTCAACTTTTTACATGAGTCAATGTCTACATTGTTTGTTCCAGACGAGGCAAACCACTGTATCTTAGCAACGAGAGGTACTGTCTTCTGCAAAATCAGTGGCTGTCTCACACCTTCGACCATGTGTGCAAAAAGTGGATTTGGCATCGTGACCGCCTCTAATGTCTCCTGTCTCCCTCCAGTGTGTCTCCAGTGTGTCTCCAGTGTGTCTCCAGTGTCTCGCTGGCATCCCTGGAGCACTGTCACTTGTCTACTACTTACATGTGTCACCTACATCACTGTCACCCCATGGCATCACACCGACTGACAGACTGACAGACAGACACAAAGACAGACATACACACGCATACACACACACACACACACACTAGCAGTGGAGGATTCAGACAACACATCCTGTCTGTAGACAACTGACCTCTTGTTGATATCTGCTCCACACAATTCCAAGGTCAGGGTTACTCCAGATGAGGAGTGCTGGCTACGAGACTTCACCCGAGAAGCTAGCAACCTGCTACATCGTAGCGGACACTATCCTGTATAAACTGTTGTGATACATTGCTTGTAGACATAGTGTACAGCTGCAAGCGTGAGAGTACATGCACATTATGTAGAGTGTACATTTATTACTATGAGGCTGTTAGTGTGTAGCTACAACTATATGTTTTTTTGTATATTGTTTGTATTAAATGGTGTTAGATAATGAGAGAGATCAATTATAAGAATGTGGTGATTGACATGATATGATATGGATGTTAGACATGATAAGGTATGGATGTTAGACATTACATGATATGGATGTTAGACATGGCACATAAGAATCTGTAGTAAGTACAATCCTGACATCAACCTAGGTTCTGTCAACATGTCCACAGTTCCAATAAAGATCTTCACTGGATTTTCAACTTTCATTATGTATGTGGATTTTACTTGTTCTGTACAACATTGTGTATACATCAGCATGATTATGTATTTGACTATACACCTGTACCTAGTCTATGCATGTGTTTACATCTGTATGTATTTCTTCATGTGGTTGCAAGATTGACAGAGGTGTGAGATGTTATGTTCTTGTTTCTGTACTTGTTAACATTGTCTTTTGTAGATTCGTGGAAGATCCTGTGTGTGGAAACAGACATTGCTTGGAATATTGTTATAGAATTTTGAAGGTTTTGAGTCTTGTGCTTTGAAGTAATTTGTAAATATGTATAAGTGTAAATACTTCTGAGACTCTAATGCGAATAGTGTCGTAATCTCTCTTACCTCCGAGCTGAAATTAAAATTTCAGAGCTATTTAATGCTGTCTTTGTTTGCTGTTTTTTTCAATGTTCTCACAAATACACATGTATCTCACACAAGCCAAAAGTTAATTAACCCTCTAATTATTGGTCAAAATGACAATGAATTGGGTTTTTCTTCACAAATTGGAAATAAATGAGTATTTAACACTTATGTTTGTGTGTACAGGCATATAAAATTAGTTGATTTATATTCGAGGACAACAGTATTATAGTAGTGTTGATGACAACACTTTATGTAGAAAAATAACACATGCTTATCTCCCTTGTAATGGGGCACCGACTTGCTTGATTTGGGGCTTAAAGCCACTTTCAAGATTTTTTCCCTCACATCATGGCTTGCATGCATATGTACTACTTGTATTAGTCTGGATTTTCACCAGTTTTTATAGTGCTAGCTCACTTGGACGTATATCATGCCGCAGATAGAACATGAAGACCCCCACTCAGACACAGTATACTGTCTCCGTGCCAACCAGTCCTTGCTTTACTCTCTTTTATGCTGAGCGCCAAGCAGGGGAACAACAAGCACCATTTTTTAACGTCTTTTGGTATAACGAGACCGGGGATCGAACCCACGACCTTCCCACGACTCTGGGCCGACGCTCTAACCTTCACGCCATGCAGAGCCAGCTATGAGGCACGGACTACTTATATTCATAGTTTACGTCTTATGTAAGATATGAGTAATATATATACATGTCATGTCATAATGGTCCAAAACATTAAAATGAATATTTTTTCCAAGCTGTTTTACATTCATGAATGAGGGGCGGGTGGTAGCACAGTGGTAGAATGTTGGACTTCGGAGCCAAAGGTTCCAGGTTCAAATCCCGCCCTGGGGGCCTGGCATCAATGTTCACGAAAGTTATTTTTCTGACGCAATATTGATAGGATGCGATGTCTGTAGAGTGGCAATACAGTTATCATCCTTGGTCTTGTCAGTACCAGCCGATGCTCG
>JAUTBT010000368.1:0-11291 GCA_032361225.1 Lepetodrilus schrolli | reverse complement strand
TCAAGTGTTTTTTTGTGTTTTTACTGAATAAAGGTGTAGTTCTTCGTTGGGTTTTTTGGAGGGGAGTGAGTAGTTACCTCTGGCGATAACAAGAGCTGGGAAAGCTTAGAAAAAATCGGCAACGACTGATCACTACACTAGAATGTCAGCGTCAATAAAATCGAGCAGGACCACCTCCTTCCCTACTCTAGAAACCATCCTAATCCTGGCATTCCTTCTTTCAAAGGAATGCACTAAGCGATCAGGCATTTTTCATCTTATATCCTTCTGAATCCAGCAAAGTATATGCGTCCTTAGAAATGGCAAGCTATTAAATAACGTATACACTACTGGGTGCAACTTAGTAACCCTGCGCGAGATAGGCGGAGCTAATGTCACCCTCTCTACAAAAACCTTGGCATCAGGAAATAGCTTCTTGATCTCACCAAGTTTAATACCAGCAACGTCCTTATTCTTAGGATTGTTGTAAATGAAATCATACCACATCACACCACCCCCGGGTTTAACCCACGACCACATTTTTTTTGCCAGATGTTTTTTAAAGGAATTATCCAAAAGCGATGTAAACACCGTTGATTGATAAATAATATCAAAACTATTCTCTATAAAACCTATCTTAGTCGCATCACCTTCGAACATCTCACAAGCAGCAGGTAAGTTTTTTCGAGCTAATGCAGCGCGACTACTTAGCAGCTCATTTGCAACGAGGTTTTCAGGGGAAAATCCCATGCGCAGCAGTTCCAGCAGATTCCCCCCATCACCACAACCAATTTCCAGCACACTCATTTCAGACAGCGGTTGGGCAGCATGTTTACTCAATAATTTGATCAATGCCCGTTGCCGCTCCTGTACACCCAACCAGACAGAGGGGTTTAACATGCTGTAACGATTATCCACCCTGACTCGACGAGCATAGCGTTGCGCAACAAGATCAGTCTCACTGGACATGATGATCACCTTCAATCACATCAAGAAATCTCTTTGCGAGGATTGAATAGGTCTGGTTTTTCAAAATAAACTGCCTTCCTTTTTCACCAAGCATGCCCCTTTCCTCAGGAGTTAATTCAGCTAACTCTAGGATGCCATCCATAATCGCATGCGGATCACCGGGCGCAACTGTTACCCCACAACCCGCCTCAGCAACAGGATCGTTACCAGCGTTAACCGAATGAACTATAGGCTTTTTGCCCATCATATAGTCCATTAACTTATTAGGAGAAATACCAAACCGGTAAAGAGGATTTTCATGCCACCCGATATAAGCAATATCAATCTCCGCGAGAAAAGCCGGAATACTTGACTTAGGAACAGCCTCCATTAAAGTAACGTTAATAATATCTTCATCAACAATTCGTTTCATCAACCTTGTACGTTCAGGCCCTTTACCAACCAACACAACTTCAAATTTTCCAATAGCGAGTTTGGCTGCATCTAGTAAAATATCCAATGCATTAGCCAAACCATACGTTCCAGCGTAACCCACCATGGGCCGTCCACGCTTTCTTACAAGAGCTATTTGGGCTCGAATATCGATAGGTAGAGGCTGAACAACTTCCCAGTCCGCCTCGTTGGTACCATTGGGTATATAACTAAACTTCTCAGGTAACATTCCGTGCGATATCATGTGTGCTTGCGTCTTAGGCAACATTGACACCACTTTATCGCAATGATGATAAGCATAGTCCTCCGCTATTTGACACCAAACAATAAAGGGATGCCAGCGTGACATATTGCCAAGCTCAATCGGCGAGAGAGGCCAAAGGTCATGCACTTCGTAAATCAATTGAGCCCTAGCATTTCTAGCGATACGTCGTGCTGGCCATATGTCCATGGGGTAAGTACTGGAAGCAATTACCACGTCAGGCTTGAATTGATCTGCTAGCCTTTTCCCATCCATTGAAACTTTCCACAAGAACACACCGATATTCTTTACTCTACCTAACCCGTTAGAGTCATAGTTGGGCGTCCGATACCAACGATAAGATATACCATCATGAATTTCATCCTGAATCGCCATACCCATTTCCGGCTGATATGTTCGGGTATGTGAATGCGATGCGGCCAAGATTTGAACATTGTGGCCATCTTTTAGCCACTCTCGTGCGAGGTAGTAGGGGCGATACTCCATGCCATGCTGGACTGAACCTGCGTAGTGGTTAATGAGGAGGATATTCATAAAAATTATCCGAGCAATATTTTTGCGATTTTCTCGCCTGCTCTCCCATCACCATAGGGGGTGATGGAATCACCACGGCTACCAATCGCACCGAGAACCTCACGAGCCATAGAATCGAGATAAGCACAAGAGTTGTTAAGTATTATTCACAATTATTATTGATGGAATGATAAATACCAGCCATCTGACTCACATTCTCGTCCCAATTATAGAATCGACTAACTCGCTTCCTTCCCTCTCGCCCCATTCTTTCTCTTAACTTTTTATCCAGGATAAGCTTCTCAATAGCATTAGCCGTATCAATTGGATCTTTAGGTTTAACAACAAATCCCGTAATGCCGTCCTTAACCACTTCTGGAAGCCCCCCCACATTAGAAACAACGACAGGCTTCTCACATGCGCTCGCCTCAATAACCGCGACCCCAAAACTCTCACTATTTGACACCGACACCGATACCGATACCGATAACATATTAAAATATTCTGGCACCTTCTTATGGGGTATTTGCCCGGAGAAAACTACTTTCTCCTCCAAATTTAGTTCAGTAACCAAATCTTTCAATTTTTTTTGAAGCCGTCCTTCTCCCACAATGAGCAATTTTAATGGCAATGACGTGTATTTTAATACGAGAATCGAAAACGCTCGTATCAAATACTCAACTCCATACTTCTCTTCAAGCGTCTTGATTGTGCCTATAACGATATCGTTACTAGCGAATATCCCCTTATTTTTCTTTGGTTTAAAAACTTCCATATCAACCCCAAACGGGGTAACCTCAATATTTTTTTTAGTATATTTTTCTGTCTCAATTGCCATACACTTGGACGTTGATAATACCCTATCAGCGCGGACCAAACTATACTTTAAGATCGCCCTGTGGAATAACGATCTATTCGGAAATTCGTAGACATCAGCCCCCCAAACAGAAATAATGTAGGGAGGCCTTCCTAGCAAGGCTCCCATAAACCCATAGCTTGAGGCATAGTGAGCATGAAGAATATCTGGATTTATTGTCTCGACAAGCCTCTTCAACCTCCTTAGCTTCCTTAAATAGCTAATGTCTAAAATACCCGTATCCTTCCTCACATTGCATCCAAGACCATATACTTTAACGTCAGAGTACTTTCTTATCGTGTCTTCGCCATAAGTGGAAAGTCCAACGACGGATATTTCAATGCCGCTCGCGCACAAAGAATTAGCCCATCTGATCGTGTGCACCGAGTCGGGATCGGAAAGAAGCAAAACCTTACATCTTTGCTTATTCATCTATTACTACTATGCCTTCCTATCGTTCGCCAAACATACGTTTCTCACCGAGCGACTGTAAAATTTTTCAAATAACATTTATCTTTATTCTTCAATTTATTAACAATTTATTAACACCTATTTGACTCCTACGTTTATGTACTGACAGACATATCCCAAAAACCGACCAATATATAACGAGCCTGAAGGCAGGTCACGCTCCCGGAATGAAATGAGTCCGGAAAGATTGCGTTGGGTTAAGAATCGTTCGCCATCAAATAACAGAGATGATAAATATACCGCTTCCTTAGCGTAACTCATTCCCAACTAAATTCTTATACTCATTTCCTATGAGATTAAACTCTTTGCTATCTGTCTGCTTGTCCAGGCTAAAGGTAACAACACCCTCAATTTTGCCTTCTAACGCAAACCCCAACGACATCTTCAGTTTCTTTAGAATATTCTGCGGCAGCCCTTTTTGCTCATAGCGTTTCTCGAACTGAGATTGAGAACCAGCCGGCATTACTATCATCGGTAGGCGGTAGCGATTATCCCCAACAGATGGTGGATGCAACTGAACTATAAAAGAACCACTTATATCTTTAGTCCACGCATTTTTATCGTAAGTTGAAAAATTTCTTATTCTAACCCCTGTCGCACCTATATTGAAGAACTTTGAACGAATTTCAAAGTTACTTACGCCTTTTTTATCGAATACACCAAAGCTAATCTTTATCAATCCATCTTTAGCTATCACTTTTGAGATATCAATCGAAACCGCCCCTGCATCATGTCCTGCAACATCCTCTTCCCACAGCACTTTATCATTCACACGCAATTGCATAAAATGATATCCTCCAGTAGACCAATTAAAATCATCTTGATAACTGAAAGTTATAGATGCACGCTTTGCGTCATCTACTGTTACCAACTGCGTTAAAAAACCGCCATCACCAGAATATGAAGTCGTATCGCGTGGATAGCTTATCTCTACATTGGCTGGTAACTTGTAATCATCATTGAGAAAAGACAATGCACGTTCAATATCCTCTTCGTTCATAGGATACGCCGCCACAATGCCATCAACTACATCTGCAAACAACTCCATAAATTGTGTATTAATCTCCCCAAAATACATCAGCGGATAAAACTTGATTTTAGGATTAATTGTTTTACCCGCAGAAACCATTTGTTTTGTGTATTTAGAAGTAAACCGACCTGGCCTAACATTTTCCCAAAAATCATCTATAACATAACCAACTAGGTTCTTATGCTCCAATGACAACTTGGCAACTTCTTGAGCCCATCGCACATAATCAAGTTTAAACGGCTCAGAATATGGATAACTCGGATCTTTCTCTGGAGTTTCTGAGTGGGGCACAAGGTAGACCCACACATCAATTCCAGCCTTTTCTGCTAAAGGCAAGAACTCCTTTAGATCAGCCCAATCATGGGGACTGCGCCAAATGAGCCACATGTAGGTGTTCGCATTTAACTGACTTAGTCGGGAAACCATTTTGTGAATATCTACCCGCTGGCCAGTACGTATTGCTGCAGCATAATCACCCAGTATTGGTACTGAGCCAGCATTAATATTGGATACAGGAATGAATACCAATAGCAACAAATTGTACAAGGCTCTTGCACTAAGCTTAAACATAAGAATTACTCAAACACGAATTGAGGGAGGGAAGTAAACATTGGCAACTTAACAACCACCAGCTAAAGCTGGTGGGTTAGGGTTACGGACTGAAAGTCCATTTACGCATCGGCTAGACGATGCGTTTTAATCCGGTTCTATCTCAAATCCATCATCCTTTTTCGGTTCAAAACGATGGGCTAAATATTATTTAATCATTTCTTCAGTCATTTGACCTACTGTTGCACAAAAATAGCCTCGCACCCAAAAATGCCGCCCCCAATAGCGTTTCTTTATGTGAGGAAACTCATCAAACAACTTGCTTGAGCTTCTTCCTTTTATTCTCTTCATTATATCGCTTGGGGCTATATGAGGAGGCGCACTTACCAATATGTGGACATGATCCTTGCTCACGACCCCTTTTAAAATTTGAATTTCATTCGCTTCACAAAATTGCCGTACTAAATCCCTTGCTCGTATATCTATACTCATCACGTTAAGGTTTTAGGGTTTAAGTGTGTGTCCTGCTCGTTCCGTGGCAAGACACAATGACGCGTAATAGCAGGGACTATCACAAGGAATTACAACGCCGCCAAGGAGCGAATAGAGCGTGCTATTAGACCTAAAACCTAAACGTGATGAGTATATCTCTCCTACTAATACCTTGTAGCGATATTTAGTGACCCAAACAAAGTGGTATTCGATTGTATAGACTGTATGACTTCCGTAACGATAGTCCATCTGTGATACTCCCTTCTATGCTTATCATAAAATATCATAGATGAAATCTGTTCGCCTAAAGCCGAAGGTTTAAACCTTCTTTATGGAAATTAAGCGTAACAAATTTAAACAAGCCTCTATCCTTCCTGGTTTCTTTCTATTATCGTACGAACAAGCCAATCAACAGTCACTACTAAAGCAGCCAAATAGAAAAAATAGCCAAAGCCTATCACCGAATTGCCGCGTGCTACCATCAACATACCAACCAGAGTGGGCCCTAGCAATAGCAGTGCCGATGTAGCATTCAACCACTGCAGACTTCGGTCTATGAATACGCATAATACCCCAGCCACAGGAGTACTAATAAGCAGAGAAAACCATCTTCCTGACAGAAAAAGTTCCCCAAAGAGTGTGGGGTGTAGTGAACCATATGATCCCCTTAGGTATAAGTCTTCTAGTACCCTGTATGAGTTCTTAGCATCAAAAGCACCATATTCAAACCCCTTTGCCCATAATAGGTATGTAACATCCATCGGCTTTTCAATAAGAGATATTCCCTTAGGGACAAATAAAGTGAACCATCTTACAACCGATGTTAAATAGCCAAAAGTCTCGGCAGAAGCAACCTTCACTGCAAAAAAGAAATAATGCCCAATATCTTGCTCGCCACCAGACACATCGATATTGATGCTGCTAGACCAGAATAGCTCCATCAAAGTACCGTCCTCAATTGCCCTAAGAAACCCCAACATTCCAAAACTACGAATAAAGCGTAGTAAGACATGAATGAGGAAAGCAGTAATTATCAGAATAAAAATGATACGTATGCGTGCGCCACGCGATTTCACTTTGGCCAAACCTAGCCAAGCTCCATACACAACAGCACCCAGTATTGCTGCACGAGAAGAGGATAACAAAAAAGTTGCGATCGCAATAACCAAACGAAATACTAACTTTAACTTTTCCCCCTGAAGAAATCCTGAAGTGATACCAGGAGCTGACAACATAAAAAGGAACGTGGCAAAAACGATAACAGCCCCTGATTCGGAGCGAGTCTGCATACCTGTGAGTTCAAAATCTTGGCTAGACACTATGAACAATACCAAGCTAACAACGCCAGCCAGCAGAGTCCAATAAGCATGCTCTTCAATACCATTTCGTATGCGTAGCCTCCAACTCTGAAATCCCTCATTGCTTCTCTTTGGCAGCACCATCTCAGTAAAGAATACTGTCACCAATAAAATAGCTGAGCCAACAGCATACACACTGGCCGCCAAAGGTCTACTTCCTACAACGAGTCCATTATCAAGGGATAGCAAAATGCTAAAACCATACATAGCAAGCAAACCAAATAACACTCCGTAGACACGCCCTTTTTTCAGTGCCACCCACCCCGCAAAAGTTAGCGCCACACTAGACAGAACCAACGCAACTACCGAAGAAAACCATTCAAAACCAAAACTCATGCTATGACCCTGTAAGCTTGGAGTAGACGAACTAATAAGTACTTGATCATAAATATTGTAACAATTTTACGCAGGATTTTTTATATTCAAGGCACACAACGGGCTACGTAACTGTTTATGCAACATAGGGCGACCGCATATAAATAATTAAAATATCAATAGCTTATACGCTTTTTCTTTGATCTAGATAATGCATTCTTTCCCTGGAAAGGAGATATTATTACAAAAGTTGGTTCGATTTTCCCAATATATGAAAAATATCAAAAATGCGAACAACAATACTCCATAAGCTAATCATATGAGCCTTTTGCAAAACTCCATACAGCATTAAATAATCAATGAGTTACGCTAGATGATGCGCTGTATGCCATTGATTATTAGTTTTTAGCAATAGTTTTGCAAGAGCCTCATATTTTTAATTATTTATATGCGGTCACCCTGTTATACAACACCGAAGATGATAAAAAAGACAACTAAAATGTTAGAATATTTATGGCCAAGTACTTAGTAAGGCAACGCGCAATAAATAACTTCGACAACGTATACATGAATCCCTTCAGGTACAGCGACATAATTCCACAGCCGAAGATGTTCATCAAAAACAATCCGCATGGATTCTTTAAATCCAGTTGCCACTTTTCTACCGGTTTCATAAACCTTATTAAAAAGACAGGCAAAAACCTTTAATCCTGTTGTTGTCGTCGTTTTTTCAATCAGCTCTTTGGCTAGTTGATGCGTGTTTAAAACAACTCCCTGCAAAGAACGAGTGATATGCGGAAAGACCCGATGCTCAATAGGATTCCATTTTGAGGTATAGGCCGGGAAATGAGCTATTCGTATTTCAATGCCTATCTCGTCTGCAACGGCCTGTAAATCTTGTTTGAACAGATAATGCCTTTATGAGTTACTGCCACCCCCATCCATTAATATTAATATGGAGAATGCCTTATGCTTTACATATCCATTCTTTTTCAAGAGTTTTCTGACAATATTTTGGCTCACGTTAAATCCCTTTATTGCCAAAAGAATTGAAATATCAGAACAGGTTAAGTCTGTCCATTTTACCTTTTCCTCCATCGGATGATCTGCCGTATGATCCTTCAACAGAAGCATGAATACATCATTAATATCAGAGCCTTGTTCAAGTATGGCGATTCTTCCTCCACCTGCTTTTCTGTTTCGGGTTTGAGGCAGCATTTCCTTTTCATTCAACTCGTTGATTCCTGATAAAACAGTATCACGGGCGCAACTGAAAAGTCTGGCAATATAGGGAAGTTTTAAGGCTTCAACACCGGCATATAATCGTCTGCTTTTTTTCTGGCAGTCGTTTATACATTTCTTGCATTTGAGCTTCGAGTTCTTGTGAGTAGGGGGGTAATCATTTTCGAGAGCCAGCTTTACGAAGCTTAACCAATTGTTGTAGTTATTTCATGCACGCTCCTAACTAGCGATACGATGCATTACTTAGCCATAATTTGATCACCCACATCTTCTCTTACTGCAAGAGCAAATAAATTTGAGGCAAACATTTTTCTGCCTAGTGGCCTTACATCTCTACACGCTCCCATTAGAATTGGCTTAATTAGTTGTAGCACCTTAGATCCAGAATATTCACTTCCTAAATACGTGGCACGAACCTGGCGTCTCTTTGAATCAACCGGTGTTTCATGTATCCAAATACGTTGATGATTGACCAAGCATAAGCTCGCCCTCTCGAAAAGCTCAATACCCTGCTTGTACGAATATTTTCGTAGATGGCCCGATGAATCATTTGGTCCGTATGCGCGATTTTTGTTTAACCAATTATCTTCAAGTGGCAAGTTCACAAGTGAAAACCTTGCGAGCTTAGATGCGTCTTTCAAGAACTCTGCGTCTGCATCAACATGCTCAAGGATATCACTTAGTATTACAATGTCGAAGCTATCGGGTTTCATTTTTCTAAAATCTTCGGCAAAGAAGTCAACAAATTGATATCTTCGTTTGGCAGCTTCTACGTTCTTAGCAGAAATATCACAGCCAACCCTCAGACCATCTTGTATCACAGGAAAGTGCGCAATCAATTCGCCAGTAGCACTGCCAATCTCAAGCACATTTCTCGCAATAAATCCATCTGGCAAAAGAGAGATGAGATTGGGTATTTTGAACTCTTTTGCCTCAAGTAATACTTGTGCCTGCGCATGGGAACCGTCAATACGTCTTGCAGCATATTCTCCATGATCATCGTAGAGCTGCGAGTAATCAACTGGCATCTTTAACTCTTTGTCAAATTCTCTCATGTATTCCCCTCCCAGATGTCACCTACATCCTTTAAGTATGTGTGACTCAAAATGTTAATTGTGCCGAGTAGCCCCAGTTCCAGTCAATAGCCGCTCAAGCTAGACTAGTAAGACCGCCAAATCGAAATTTCAATAATATTATAGTCAAAGATGCGAGCACGAATTCGGCCAACAGCCAGGCTTGGGCTGCAGCCTGAGCATGATTATTACCGACGTTTGACAATAGAAAAAGAAGGCTCAGAATACATACGAGGAACCTGACAAAAGCCATTGCCATATTAACTCTGAACATCCCCAATGACATCAAAGCAGGCATGCCTATCAAACCAACATATAAGAAAGGGATGGCAAGCAGCATAACTTGAATAGTCGGTACAGCTCCCTTGTAAGTGATACCAAACAGATCAGGAATTATTATAGGAGCAAGAAACCACCCGAGACCAACCATCAAAACAACCGGCACTAACCCCTTAAGTAAATTTTTAATTTCTCCAGCTCTGTCTGTTAGAGAATGATTATTGGTCCAGCGATTAAACAGGATTGGAGCAACCATGCTCAATGGTACCACCCCCGCTTGGTAAACATACATAGCAACTGAAAAAAATGCTATGTCATTATAACTCCCACCAAATTTCCGAATTAGCGCAAGAGTCACCAAGGGTTGAGCCGCTATAAATAGATTTTGAAAAAAAACAGCACTGCCATTGGCAAGTAGATCCTTCCAGGGTAAAGGGTTATTATTCGTACCAAAGTGATACTTGCGCATCAACAAATAGCTGACCGCTGCACTGATCAAACCAGAAAAAGTATAAACCAGCAGCGGGTTAAAGCAGCTTAATTCAATGAACACAATAACAACTGCACTTAAAACCAACGCTGGCTGTACGGTTAACAAGGAAAAAAGCCAACCATCTGTTAATGTTAAAAAAACCCCTCTCAGCAAAGCATGCGTCACAAAACCGGAAATAGCTATAGAAAATAAGGCGATATTAACGAAGTCTCCATGCAGCATGCCTAAAGAAGCCCATGAAAATTGGCGCAAAAACAAAAGCAAAAAACCAGCAATACCAAAAGATATTGCCCCATAACGCAATATCCAGCGAACAATCTGTCCTCGCTGAATGCCAAGTTGATTGATACCATAGACAAAACTTTGCGGCAGGCCAAACGCCAAAAGCGCTGCCAGAAATTCCACCAAAGATTTGACTGCCGAAAACTTGCCTTGTATCTCTGGCCCAAACTCCCTAGCGACAAACCAAACCGCGAAAAAAAGTGATGCAGGACCAAATGATTGAACTACGATGGCAAGCGCGAACTTTCTGGTAAGTGTCATGCTAGAGATTTAATTGAATTAAGGTAAACTACCGGTTCTGCCGGTGAGACGAGAAAAGGCTCTTCCGTTCCTGCGAAAAATGAATCCGGGGTCAGCCTTGAAATCAAGCAACCCCCCCCCGAAGACGTCGTGGTTCATAGCACGCTATCGTCCGCCCGTGTGCTAGACAGTATCACTATTCGCTCATGGGCCGGGCGATCGTAGTCCGCGGTGTAAGACCGCTAAAGCGTGGATTGGCAAAAGAATCGGACCCAACGAGGCTGGGTTAACCTTTGGTTACAACTTGGTTTGCGCCCCCACAAGAACGATGCGTTGCTCTATATTGACCTTCCGATCTGGCGCATGAGCTTGTTTAATGGGGGGGGGTATTGTATTGGGCTCACTTACAGGGGTGAGTGACTGGGGCCACTGTATGCTTTTTGACTATTACGCAAT
>JAUTBT010000367.1:0-11292 GCA_032361225.1 Lepetodrilus schrolli | reverse complement strand
AGAGAGAGAGAGAGAGAGAGAGAGAGAGAGAGAGAGAGAGAGAGAGAGAGAGAGAGAGAGAGAGAGAAGAGAGAGAGTGACGAAGAAGCACGAAAGCCTATTACCCTACCTACCAAAATTAATTATATGTGTGCATGTAATTTAGTTATATGTTGGTTGGTTCCTATCTCACAAATACACTTTAGTAATGTATAGTACGGTATTACGAAAACAGGAATATTATCTATAATATATATTAGGTGATATTATTCATATGGCATAATATTCATAGCTTATAGCTTAAATTGTTCAGATAGTTATAATAGTATGTACCTTGATTAATGTGATCCATGTGTTCATTTAAACTACAGGCATACATCATTAATATCCACGTTGATTTTTTAAATATTTTTTAAAAGCCTAGTTCTATATGAATGTGCGTTATTTATTTAACTATGAACATTATCGTCAGTAGAAAATATCTGTGTTATTACATAGATATGTTGCATAAACTTACTGTCCATAAACTGGGTGTAACTGAATGCACGTTTCTCTTCTGGTATAAAGTTCACTAGAGCAGCAACATATATTGAGATCACTGTATACCATGTATCTCGACTCACTAAATTAATGCTAACATATTGTTTTATCAAAATCAAGATGATCATATAGTGTGTCTCATATTGACATGTTAAATCGTGTGTTCCCTCAGAAATATTAAGTAATGGAAACAGGGAATGACGGCTACTGCATTTTAACTATTTCCAAAACTTAACACGAAGGTACATTCATAATTACTTTCTTCTTGAAGAAACATATCTTCATTGATGTAGCATATTCCTAACTTAATCAGAAATGTATGGCAATATAATAATGATTTGGCTACGTATTATGCAACATAAATGTATTCTTAATAGAACGTTATTGAGTGTGTTTTTAAAATAAATAATTATAACGCAAAATAAAGGCACGCAGACAGACAAACTATCTGACGGATTCCACGTTCGTTTCACTTTTAACATGGAAACCATTCTGGTATTCTGAATAATTTACTAAATGAAATTAACCCGAATTGCACCGATGGCCCATAGAACGGTTTAGGATTCGTTAACTTGGTATTAAGTGATGAAGTGACGAAATAGGCTTTTAATCCCATTACAGATTGGGAACTTAATTATATTTAAAGGGAATCGAGAAGCATCCTCTACCATTATAGTTATTGTAAATTAAAGCAGTTTAAATGACAACTAAATAATTACATTAAACGACCTGAGAGTTGTTCTACTCACTATTTTCTTCAGTGAAGCTTGCAGAGTCAGTCATCTTCTTCAAATTTTGATACAGAATTCCAGTCACAGACTTCACAGGCTGGACATAGCAGTAGTGGTCAAGTGGGAGAAAATGAACAACGTCCAAGTCACTTCAAAAGGAAATTGTTACACGTGTGGCGATTATTGGTGAGGCCGATTTGGCACCTGCTACGAGCAACGTGATGACTGTCACACGTCCAAGAGCCGAATGCGTTAATTCAAAAAGAAATAACCGTATAGCTAGTTATCCTTATAACCACCGCTACATAATTAATAATGCACGGAATAGGCCTAAACATATGGCAAGCGCCGGTCGTGTTTTGTTTATGCTTGTTACTGGCTGCTTCGTTGACAGATCAGCCATCCAAGAGAATATTATGATTACAAAAGATTTCACGAGAACTCCAGCAGGGGGCGTGATTAGAACCGCATCGATCGTAATTACCGCTCTCCCATTGGTTAAAACTAGCGCTGCCATTCTGCCACTTACCGATAAGGCTTGCACGGTCAGATTATGTAGGGATGTAATTTAAAGGACCTATAACGGGGATTGGTCAAGACTTTTTTCCCTAATCAACTGTTTATGAGAATCGGGAATGTTTAGGTCTTGATTGCATCGGGTTCATAGCTCACCAAACATGGACCCGGGCAATTATTTTCGGTCGTTTGATTCGTATTGAGTTCAGCTAACATTGGGATAATGAACGCGCATGAATAGACGAAGGATGTGCGGTAATTGGCACTCAAATAAAGAGATTTCTGGATGAATTAATGTCTTCACATATGTCAGAAAACAAGACCTATTTTGTGGCAATCATTTGAATGAATACTTTTTAATGTATTAATTTTATTTTATTTTATTAAAATACTTTTTTTTTCGTTTTTTCTTCTTATAGCATTTGGTAAGCACGAATAGTACAGGAATATATACACCATAACCTCTATGAGAATTACTTACTATTGTTATTACTTATAAGTATATTGTTATCAATCATACACTGTTTATTTCTCTTTATCAATGAAATATATCCTTCCAATCGGAACCCTAACGTGCATGGTCCATATCCAGAAAACAATTTTAAAAAAATGGTTGTTTAATTAATTAGTATACAATATAAAAACACTGCATATACATGTACTATAATCTTAGCTTATAGGCAAGTAGCGTCTCTTAATTAGTCAACGTGCTATTTATTAACGTTTATATTCGAAGAAGGTGGAATCACACATGTTGAATTTAATGAACAATAATATATTTACGTTGAATAAGAATCGATGTACGTACATCTATTTCTATTTCATCTCATTTCAAAGAAATATCAGACTATCTTTTTTGGTAATTAAAACCATTCCAATTATAATTGCTATTGTGACGAGCGTATGTAGTTATCTATGAAGTAGAACAGTAGACGCAATAACACATTGAAATCATATATTATTCACAAACTATGTCTCCAAATGTCACAATGGATCATATCTCAAACTACCTAGCTGGAAGGGACAGCATTTTTAATGTTTCTCGTTATTCAAACTTATCCATATCTTTAAACGAACTTAAAATACGAAATGAAACCAATAATGTCTACGAGTGTCACGGGTATCATAGAAGCACTAGAGTCGATGTCTATGGTTATCGTTATTGCCATTCCTATTGTACAGGACATGTGAATAATGCATGCAGTCTGCATTAGAACATCATTAACTAAGCAATAGTACTTGAATGAAGACTGTGAACAGATATCAAAATATGAAATGTGCAAATGTCAAATGAAATTTATACTTGGAACAATGATTACGTTGTCTTTAGTACTACTTTCAGTGAGAGATAACAGTTGAATATGGAAATCAAACTTAAACTACAATGTACTAGTAGTCAGAATTTCCTAAATCTCGTCATATTTAATAACGTTCTAAAGAAATCAAGATTAATATTAATAATATATTTATGCTCAAAGGCACATAGAATATTTAAAAAAAGATTATTTCATATACGGCAATTGCTATTTATGTTTAATATTAATAAATTTAACGGAAATGTGACCTATGTTCGTTGAAGGATATAAAATACCATATTTCAGTTTGATAGCCTATCACAATGGGCACTAAATGCTATAATTAGTTCATCTAGCTATAGCACATCCGAGCAACTTAGGTGAATGTTAACATACTTCAGTATTGTTAATTACTCACTCTAAAATGTCTACACTATCACGTTTTATGTGTTAAAGTCGACTTGGCAAATATAACTTGATACTGTGAACCAATAAGACGTAAATAAAATACACGTCTGTCGGTCTATCTACGTCAATCATTGTTACTTAGAACTTAGCTTGAATTAATTAGACTCTACATTTGGCATTGCAAATTCTCAAAATGACTGAATGGTTTAGAAGTAAATACATTTGCATGACTCCACTGTTTGGTGTTACTTTTAATAAGCATTCATTTTATTTGATGTTCATACCGTATTGTGTGTATACGATCATATATGAAACCCCCAAAATAGAAATTGTTTTGCAAATTATGACATCTAATACCGGAAATTATTTAAAGGCATACAATCAGTGTGCTAACATATTTCATGGTCAAACGTACTTCACCTGAAAGTATGTACATTTGATTTGTCTACACAAGTATATTTGGCCCACAAGCTACGTTTTCTCGCGATAAACAAAATGCAAAACTATATAAAATATAATAATATTAAAATAATGAAAACCAGTGATTGTATGCCTTTAAAGGGCAGGGTCGTGCGATGGCTAGTGGCTCGCTGTCGGTGCTACAACCTCATTCCTCGTGGTTGCCCCACTTAATTATTCTATATCTATCACTGTTTTTCTCATGTACCACCATTTAGTGGTTTTCTGAGAATAAAACTGGATATGAACTGAAAAGCTAGATGTTGAACGAGTCTTCATATTATTATACAAACAGAAAAGTAGTTACTGTCCTACTCGTAGTAATGTGAAATAAGATGCTGTTACTGGTCTCGGCCAGCGGGGTTACCCCTTTGGCTCATTCGATAAGGCATTGGACTCACAATCCAGCAACTCGGGTTCGAATCCCAGGATCAGCATGATTCTGTTTCAGTAATATTACGAAGTTGACCGGCAAATTACGATTACAGATATGGGCCACAATCTGATTGCAATTGGGAAGAGACACGACACACTATACATGCATGTGATGACGGAGGAATATGTCAGAATGCCAGCTGGGGACCTATGAGTACGATCGTACAGGTGTTAATTTAGACTCATGATACTAGAACTTATTTTCTCATGTTCTGATTTTCTCATAGCCACGAAATAATTATTTATTACAAAATAATAATTCTCTGAAGACATCACTGTACCGAGTACTTTATTGTTAGAACAGACAGGACCATGTGTAAGTATTAATTCATCATCGAGACATCATCGATATGTTTCTAATATGTAGCACAGAGTATTTTCGATAATGATAACAATAATTATTATTATTATTGTTATTATTATTATTATAAATAACTAAATAAATACAATACAATACAATACAATACAATACAATGCAATGCAATACAATACAATACAATACAATACAATACAATACAATACAAATATAATACAAATACAAGTACAAGTACAAATACAAATACAAATAAAAATAATAATAAAAATAATAACAATAGATCAATGTACACTCATTTCACCTTTCCAACTCACTGGGGAGTATATAACCCATGCTGACATTTAAGGCGCTAGAAGGTTAAAATTCACAATTCTATTTCATCCTACCGGGTAGGCTGGACATGTACATCTGGCTGGACATGAGCAGCAAGGATCTAAGCACGTTGCTGAATTCGTGACATGAGTTAGGCTCTAACCCTGGACCTCTGGGTTATAATGTCCGTAACAAATGTTAGTATTACATTTTCACAGTAGGAATATTGAATTAATACCTCTATACCAGCAGCAGTCACTCCATCCTTTCTTAATATTAATTATTTGAAGCATTAATTGTCATTGGTAAAATCGAAATATACAAACATCGATTAATAGCCGCTGAGTTTCTTCATCACGTGATATTGTTTTGGTCAACATTAAAACGTGTTTCTATGAATTATGAGATAGTATTTCAGTGAATGAATTTCTTCATCACGTGATATAGAGTTTGTCAACATTAAAACGTGTTTCTATGAATTACGAGATAACATTTCAGTGAATGAATTTCTCCATCACTTTGATTATAGTGTTGGATCAACATTAAAATGTGTTTCTATGAATTATGAGATAGTATTTCAGTGAATGAATTTATCCATCAGGTTGTATATAGTGTTGGTCAACATTAAAATGTGTTTCTATGAATTACGACATAGTAGTGTATATATATTGCCAACTATTTTCCGGGCTAAATATTAGTAAATGACCACTTTTATAATTACGTATTGCTTGAATGTCTGCGTCTTCATAAATAAGTTATTAACTCCATAACATAAAAGTTATTTGCTCTAATGTACAAATTCTATATAACTTCTTACATAAAATGTACAAATAATTTTAAAAGTTGTATTTCATTTTTTCTATAGTATAAAACAATACAAAGTGCAAATTTCCCGAGGTCATAATTTCAGTGTTACAGTTCACTGTATTGCTTACAGCAGAAGGCGGCAAAATAGTAATAACGAAGTTGAATTTGAACTATATAATATAATGGCGTCATTAAATAATATATTGCAGAGTTTGTTTTTTGTGTTGTTTTTTAATCTTTATAAAAGAAATCCATTTTATTGGTTGACATTTTGCTTTCACTGGATTTTTATGTTTCAATAGAATTTGCGTGACATCGTATGTATGCAATACCTAAATAAGTAAATGCATGCATGAAGTATTGCAGGCATGGCCTTCACTATGTATAAGGGCGTAATTCCGGAATATTTGTTTATGGTATTAAAAACGTGGATGTAACAACAGCCGCAAGTGTAACTTCTTATGATCGTTGATTCGCTTCGATAACTACATTCTTATGGACAATGCGTTTTTTTACTTTAAAAAATACATTGAACACTCTCGGCGATTAATCGTACACTGATCGGATTCCATGCTATGAATAAAGTGCTAAATGAATATTTTGCTTCTCAATAGTGGTTCATTGTGTGTTGGTATGGTTGTGACTAATAGTGCCTAGAACGTGACTAGCAACCATATCTATAACTGCATTATGACGTTTGATGTTCCTGTGCTTGTGTTTTCTTTTTTCTTATTTTTTTTGATTGCATATATTTTTTTGCTTTTCACGGATTTCTATTTTACGATAGAAATCACCTGCCAACAAGCGTAGTAAATAAGTAACCTCAAACATTTGCATTAGTGTTAAGAACATGGCTTAGGCGATGTCTAAAGGGCGTATTTAAACTGCAATTTCAGAATATTTGTTTAAGGCATGAAGCTGTGGATGCGGCAACAGCCTCAAGTGTAACGGATGTAACTTCTTGTGATAATTACTATTCAGCAGTATGCATGGTCTGCATTTTCCCTTACCAAACAATCCGAGTGACGAGCTGTTAGCCCCCCACAGAGGCTACAGAGTATAGAACTATACAATAAATCCAAAAACGACACCGTCGAAAAACCAGTGAGCTCGACGGGTCGACGTATCATCTGGATCCATTCAAACTCCGTTCGTGATGAATTACAGTAGCAACGGTTATGGGGGCGATTCTCTCCGGACACGAGTACATGATCCGTCATACAAGGGAAAGAGGGAAATAAAATGTGAGAAAGTGATTTAGAAAGCCGACTACTCGGACGGTAATAGGGTGTATTTAGAGAGATCGACTCCTGGGACGCGACCATTGTAAACAGTGCTAATGAATCGTAGCGGGTTTTGAAAGAAGACGTGTCGAGAAATGAAATGAACACAATCGCCTCCCGCCGCTTGTAACAATGAGACAGCGAATCTCTAAGCTCTCGGAGGCCGCCTGGGCAAAAATTACAGTATCTCGAATATCAATATATCAATTAGACTAATATTAAAGTTTCCAAATGTTGTGTGTGATTGCTACTCTCCGTGTACATGAAATCAATTTGTCTCTCTCGTATCCATCTTGCGTTGGCCGACGTTTGATCATGATACACGAGGGGCTGCTCCATAAAGACTGCAACGCATCGAGAGGGACAGAAGTCACGTTTAGGGAGTCCAACAAATTTGGCCAGAGCTGTTCAGCACGAATTTAGGTCCTCCATTTAATATCGCCTCGCCAATGATTGTATAATGTATTAGAGACTGTCTCGGACGTCGGGGAATAGAAACAAGCGACTGAATACGGTTTCCCTTTCACATTCTGATTAGAGATTCAGCACTAGAATGCATTGGGCAGAGAGTCATGCTCAGACATCAGATTATTGCTTGCTATCAAAACGTACTGCATCACGGGGATGTTTCCAGCATATGTTAATACGGCTTTCAACTGGAAATATGATCAGACGCGAGATGGGTACATTTCATTCCAACCCTATCAAGCAAAGTAAACCCTGTAAATATTAATTCAAGATGTATACTCATGTGTATAATGCACAGTATACCCGGTGTTTATGATCTGATGGTGCTTATATTCAATAACTAATTATATATATATATGTTTTTATTTTTATCAATAGAATTTGTACTGCACGTATTGACCGTTCTGGTCACTTTCTTCCTTGTACGACAACCAGGTATGGTGTACTTATTCTTCAATAACAGGCAGTGAAAGCAATAATGTCAAACTCTAAATTAATTATCCTATAGCTTTAAAAAAAATATATATAGAAACTGGCCTTTGTCAGTGTTAAACTAATACATTCCGGTAATATCAATTAGCGAGTATTACATATTAATTATCATATAGACAGAAATTATCTCCCTTGATGTTCTCCATTCAAAACTATTCCTTTCATGTTCTTCTACAGACCAAGCGGAGTCTTCAACACGTTGTATATTAACTCGCGCTCTCTTCAGATAACGAGATTTTAATTACACGGAGATGGGACTATTCACTAATTACTGTGGATGTCGACCTGCCCATCTGTGACATATGGAACATGGCGTGACGGACAGGATTCCGTTGTAAAGAACACGACCTACAGCGGAACGGATAGCGTCAGGCACAAAGACTTCCACGAAGTCGGGCTTCAACCTTTGGTCAAGTCGGAGGCCGGAGACGATTAGCGCCGATTTGATTGGTGCTAAATTGCCACAAATTGATTTGATTACCTTAAGCTGCTTGTGTGGCATGTAGTCAAAGAAGGAGTGATTCCTTAAACGGCAATCCGATTTCCTACCATGGCCAAAAACAATGGGATGAATTTCCTGTCTTCACCAATCGCCTTTCGCACATCACCTGCCGCAGTAAGGCTTGATTGATGAAGCGGCAACACATCAAAGGCATGAAGTGTTCAAGGTGGGGAGAAAGGTGATTGTCTGATTTAGTTTAAATCTGAGGTGAAAGTTTTGATCAAGGAGATGCGTGTTGCTTTTGTTTCCCTGGTAATGCCCGTCAACTGCGCGGACAATTTCTCTGCCATCGTTCAAGCACGGCGGATTTATCTAGTTATGGGATTCCAGTCCTCTAGCAAAACAATAAAGACAAAAGAATTTATCCTAAATTAATGGTGCAGCTTTATATCATCATTGACATCTCGTTTGTAACCGTTAAATAGTCATGTTGGTTTTCTCCATAAGCTGGACTTACAGGCCAGTTATTATAGCGTGGGGATTATATGGAATACTCCACCGACATGATTGATGTGTACAGCTAAGCTTCAGAGCTTTCTCTGCCGTGTTGCAAATAACAAGTTGTACTTACCGATTATGATTCATTAGGCATTTGGGGAAATGCAGACGTTTGACTTCATTCCTTTTCATTTCAAATTATCTTAAAACACTCAAGGTGAAGATATTGCTGATCTGTCACGTTGAAGATTTTTTTATTTGCATTGTTTTGTTTGAACTCGTGTATCGGCTTACATTACACGGTAGCATCATTGGAGTTCACGCACTCTCTTCATGTTATTATTATTAGTGGTAATAGTAGTAGTATTGGGGTGTAGAGCTGCTTTCAATATTCTATTGCTTTATTATTAGTGAGGGTCAGTAACTATATCTGAAATTGAATTTGGGTATAGAGTCGGTTTCAAGATTATTTCACTCATATCATTGCCGGTCAAGGTACGGAGTAATACATCACGGGTGACAGGCAGAAACCCCGGCTCTCCCTTACGAAACTCTAAGGTAGCAGCGGATCTGGGGGGGGGGGGGGGTATTAAGGGTCTGAAGGGCATCTAACCCCAAACCCCACCCATCCCCGTGTGTGTTGCCCAAATCTTGCTTTATATATAATAAAGCGAGAGCACAACGCAATGATCAGCGTAAATAAATACAACAACTATTAAATCTACCTTTATTCTAGGATATTAACAATACTGATTGTTCACTTTTGAAATAAATTATGTCTAATTAGAAGTGAATAATCTACGCCCTTTCATACAGGAATGTCCTGCACCACTGACAACACCGGAAGCGCTGAGAGAGTGAGAGTGTAGTGGGACAACGCCCAGAAGCAGTTAGCGCTGATGAACCAAGAACGATAACTGCTCTGTGAAGACATCCTGTTATGATCGCGTTGGAAGTGGTATATACCACCATCACCCCCCACCCCGGGAAACATGAAGATCTGCATTCGGATTCGGTTCCATAAATATTGTCAAATGGAATAATGTTAGAATGTTTGGGCTCAGTACTATATGGATATGAATCACTTGAACAAATACGGTTTGATATATTTTAGATTCCATTCCAATGTAACAACCAGTCATAGGATCAGTCTAGTCGGAGATCTAATAATTGGTAAGCATTGTGAACACGTATATTTAGCAGAAGCTAAATTGTGTTTTAACAATGAAATATATAAACTCTCCATTTCCCTAGTCCATGCTAAATCTAGCACCGAGTGATAATGGGCAAATATTGATATAGCATTGTTTGATTTGACTGGTGTCAAGAAATTGAAACGTAATATTTAATTAATGCATGCCATCTGAAACATCGGTTTTAACAGGGATGCCAAAACGTGAACTGTATCACCCCACGTTTATTACTTTTTTAAATATTTAACAAGGTTCCAAAATCAGCCGAGGTTCACTGAAAAGCGTGCATGTCGGTAACCATGATATCTCGCCAGAACACGTGACACTCACACGAGACTTCACGTGGGAAAAGCTAATATTTTCCACACGACTGATTTTGTACACAGATTGCTCACGGTACTAACGCCTGTAAGCATAAGCTCTGAGACTTGATGACTCGATGTGTTTGTTCATTTTGAAGCCGATTGCTGCGTATATCGAAATAATTGGTTGACGCCTGACTGGAACAATTACCACGGACCAAACCTACAGTATAACAGCCACTGGCACCTAGTCAGCTCAGATTCACATTCAATTATGGAAAAGCCTTAACGTTAAAATGTCCTCGTTTTCATGTATCGAATTTAGTCAAGCGAACATAATAAAATTTAAAAGGTTTTTCTCTGAGGTTGATGACAACTTGTAATTATAAATCTCGAACTTGTATGATATATATGCGAATTAAAAACAACATGTTTTCCCACATAGAAGTATGTTTTCTTTAATAACGAGTTTACGAATTTTCTACATTAACTGTTCTTCCTTAAATCACTATAACGATCGATCTTCGCTCCCGTAGCCATTTCAATATTACCAAGTACAAGAAAGTATAATCGAGAAAACTGTAACTAGGTTTGGAATATACAGTTAGAATCTCTACTAATTTATGACAAACCAAAAGAAAAAGCTTATTATTTACCTAAAATACTAGTAGTGGTGGTGGTGGTGGTAGCAGCAACAGTAGTAGTAGTAGTAGTAGTTGTAGTAGTAGTAGTAGTTGTAGTAGTAGTAGTAGTTGTAGTAGTAGTAGTTGTAGTAGTAGTAGTAGTAGTAGTAGTAGTAGTAGTAGTAGTAGTAGT
>JAUTBT010000366.1:0-11292 GCA_032361225.1 Lepetodrilus schrolli | reverse complement strand
CTGGAATGTTCACACTGCTGTCTCCATGCTGGAATGTTCACACTGCTGTCTCCATGCTGGAATGTTCACACTGCTGTCTCCATGCTGGAATGTTCACACTGCTGTATTTGGCAGCATTGCTTGCCTAAAGCAGATTGCTTTTATACTATTGATGAAATCGAGAGTGAATTAGTTCAAATCCCGCCCCAGGGTTCAAGCATCAGTGTTCGCGAAAGTTGCATTTCTGAAACGATATAGATAGAATGCGCTGTCTGTAGAGTGGCAATGCAGTTATCATCATTGGTCTGTCAGTACCAGCCAGTGCTTGCAGGTTTACTGCAACAATCATCACTACGGATGTTGCAGGTTTCCTCCTGCCCTATACTGACATGCTGTGATATAAGTGAAAGAATCTTGAAAGTGGCTCTATACCACATTATTGGTACCAAATTGATGATACTGAATAAATTATGGAAAAGTGTTTTGTGGTGACTCAAGGACTGTCAGGAAATTATCCACATAAAACATTACTTGAAGTCAGAATTAATTCATTTTCCGATACTTTTTTTAATACTTTAGTTTGAATGGTGTGAGTTGCATTTGTATTCCCGAGAGCCTGCAACGTGGATCTAATGTCTGCTTCACACAGATGGAACCTAAGATTTTCAATTTAAAGATCATTAAATTTGCATTGGGGAAAGTAAAGTTTAAAATGGAAGTCAAAATGTTAAAGGAGAATATTCATTTAAAGTTTCTAACTTTGAAATATGTCAGAGGGAACTATTTCAAGTTCTTTTTCTTCCTTGTCTGTAATTAGAAATTGGAAAACTGCGGAAAAAATGTGTTGGCACCAATGTCCCAGAGGTTCTTATGTGGTGATGATGATGTGGTGTCATTGATCTAGAAGCATTCCAGTACATGTTGTAATTGTGCCCTGACCAGCATGGATTCTAGTTTAATTTATTCAGTACAGTCTGATCTCAACAATGAGTGCCCGTGTTCACCTCCAAACACCATGAATTGCAAACCAAATGAATAACTCGTTCCTACGGAACTGGATATTGTATTCCGTTACACATTGCCCAATATTTTGTGAACTAGTGGATCTGATTCCGTCAATATACCAGAATATTACATATTTTATCACTTTTCTTTTCAGAACTCTATTGCAGAGATCGCGCAGCTGTTTACGGAATTCTTTCGGGATTTGGATGTGGTGCCATCTGACGTGATTGCAGGCCTGGTCTTGCTGCGGAAATTCCAGAAGCAGCGGATGGCGAACATTGTGTGTCAGGTAAACACATGGTCGTGTGTGACCAGAAATAAGCATTGCTGAAATGTGTATTATTTATTTAGGACAAAGTTATTTTATTGGAAGTGTTAAAGGTTTTTTTCCATTATCCAATCGTCAATTAACTAATTAAAATATTTTTTTGTGTGGTTTTTACATATTTAGGAGATAAATTTAGAGAATAATTTCCTGTTTATAGTAATGATTGTAATTTGTTTTGTCAGATATATAAATATTACTATAGTCTACTGAGAGTACATGCCAGACACAGCTAGGTTTCCTTTGATGGTATTCTATATCATTATTAAAATTAATATTTGTTTCATTTATTAACAATAACAACTAATGATATATTCATGAAAGAAAAATTAGAAAGAAAGTTAATCCTTTTCTTTTGCCATTTAATGGCACAAATTATCTTTTCAATGAAAAATAAGAGCATCTCAAAGCATGGTTGTAGTGCACTGGCTGATAGTAGGGGCCTTGGCATCAATGTCCTTGGGTTACTTTCACCCAATGCACTCATGACAGTTCATTATCACCCTTGGTTGGTCTGTACTGGGCCAGTGCTCTCAGGTCTACTCCCACTCAGGTAACACTCTACAGGTGGCACCAGTTTGTCTCCTTACCAGAAGAGACCAGCTGTGATACAAGTGAAATAATCTTGAAGGCAGCCCCAGGGACCCTACATCAATTTCTGCAGAGGTTATATTACTGACGCAGTCAATTGCAGTGCAGTGACCATTCTTGGTTCATCTTTACTTGAACTTTACTACTTACACAGCCAGTGCTTGTAGGTTAAGTTCTGTATAGAAAGTTCCTACTGACATTCACTGACAAGCTGTGATATGAGGAAATAGCCTTGAAATCAGGTCCAAAGTAAAATTTAATTATTAAAATCAATATTATGGCATGTCCAATAGCATCTCATATGTTCATCAATGTAAAGACATATGTACATGTATTAGATTTCATTCTGATCCACTCCTGCTGTGACATAAAACATTCACTCATTTTGATCCTGATCCTCCCCATCCTTGTCATCATCATCATCATCCTTATCATCATCATCATCATCCTTGTACTCATTCTCATCATCATCCTTGTTGTCATCATCATCATCCTTGTACTCATTCTCATCATCATCCTTATAATCCTCATTCTGATCTCCTTCCCATCCTCTTCATCATCATCATCGTCGTCATCGTCCTCTGCCTCCTCCAGGGCAGCAATGACGTGTACCAGTACCTCTCCGGAGTGCCCATCACACCACACACCCAGTTCCTGCAGCTCAGCGTGCCATCAGTGATGGAGGAGTACCGACAAGTCATACACTACATGAAGTTTGCCCTGGCCGCGTACGGCTGGCCGGCGACTATGATGATGAATCCCGGGACCTGGCTGTGCAGGCTCGTGCCACTCCTCAGGTAAGGATCGGAAATATTTGGACTCTCTAGGCCTTTTACCTTGATTAATTACAACCTATGGATTCCTATTTTGTTTTTACATTTAATATCAAAAACATTTTGTATGACTTTTTATCAGAAAGGTTAATTAATTTATTGTTTATTTTTTATATATTAATTTTAATTATATTTTTAATCATGCCTAATTGCTTATTACTCTACCATAAAAGGAAGAATCTTAAGTACCAGTAATGCTCATCTTCCCATGCTTCCTCAAACTGATCCGTTCCTTTCCAAATTACTTATTTCATCAGACTTCCAGTAACTATGATAATGGTGGGTGCTCTGATCTATGATAATGGTGTGTGATCTAATCTATGATAATGGTGGGTGCTCTGATCTATGATAGATCTCACTAGATCTCACTAGATCTGCATTAATACTGTAAACACATAATTTAGATGTATTAGCGTGTCTGATTATATTGCTGATACTAGCAGTGACACAACTACTTATTATAAAAGAAGCAGACAGTGAAGGGAATCACTCACACGTGACTGTAAAACACACGTCCTTGAAAGAAATTCAATTTCTCCACTGTCACAGGGCAGACTTATGTGAACTTGGGTGTTTTAAATAGAAGAAAGATTTAAGTTTCCAAAATGTATGGTGATGCTATATGTTTTCACGAGATGTTTAGTATTCCTCAGCTGCTATGCAACTGTTTACATCACTGCTGTGAATTGTCAATATCGGAACATCGTTTTCAAATCACAAACAGTACATGAAATTGTTAACCCTAATTTAAGATTGGGATCATAATCTCTTCTGATGGCCAAAATCCACCATTTCCACAAATGAACATCTTTCGGGAAATTGTGAAAGGACAGAGCGAGTCATGAAGCGCATCAACATCGCGTAATGTTACACGGCAAAGTGGTGACGCCATTTCTCGTTTTGCTATGATCTATTTATAGAGGGGGGCCATATGAATAAGTATTAAGAAAGGCCAATTAGTGGACACTATGATCTTAATAAAAACCAAAGTTGATCCAAGTGTCAGGTTTACTGTACTCGATCTTAAACATGGTGCTTGTTTGCATTGACAGTTGCTGTTGTTGTGGCAAGAATCGTAGCGCCATCGTCATCGACGACAACTGTTGTCTGTGCAGCTTCTCCGCTCTCCGCAGCATCAGTGGCCTACAGGAAGTGGACGTCATTTACACTACGTACCACGTGGACGTGAGTCAGCAACTTCCATAACGGCATAGATAGATTGGACGTCACGGTTACCCCCCAATGATGTGCAATGTCAATGAGTTTACCAACATATTTCAATTTTCACTGTTGCAACATTTACCCTTCTCCCTGGTGGATTAGTGACAATAATTGCATGATAATTATTATTTATGTCCAGTAGAAAGGTCAATCTTCTTACTGCTGGGATGTAACAAATTAAGCAGGTATTCTGTAAAAATGTAATTTACGTCATGTTGGTATTGTTCCGCAAAGTGCTCAGCATTTCTCTAACTACATTGAACGCATTTCAACTTTTTATACTTTCAGATTGGCGAAACCCCATTCTTCGTGGCATTGGATCACTCTCGCAAGAAAGTGGTCGTCTGTGTTCGTGGCACTCTCTCACTACAGGTATGTGGCCGATAGTTCAAAGTTTGAATCGAGTTTTGACAGATGTGGTGCATCGCAGGAGTACTTGCCTACACAGACAGTAGTTACAATGTATTGTGGTCACCCCCAGGACGTGCTGACTGACCTGAAGGCCGAGGCGGAGACTCTGCCCCTGACCCCCCCCAGGGAGGACTGGCAGGGTCACAAGGGAATGGTGCAGGCTGCCGTCTATATCAAGAGGAAGCTGGACGAGGACTCCATCATACCTAAAGCTTTTGCCCTGGCGGAGGTGAGAACCTATCTAGTAAATAGTTGAGAACAGGTTGGCAGTTCAGAGGTGAGTGGTCGCTCAGTGGTAGAAGGTTGGATTTCAATCCTACCTTGGGACCGGGTATTAATGTTTGTGGAAATTACCTTTCTAGCTTATTGGTGAGATATTCCCGCTGCAACAAAAAATTCTAATTCAATCCAAAAAAAATTTCCAGCATCATAATAGGATGTTCTGTCTATGCTGTCATAGTGCAGTAGCCATCCTTGATTCATCAGTACCAGCCAGTGCTCACAGGTTCACTACAACACTCAGCGCTATGGGTGTTACATGTTTCCTACTGCCTTGAGACTGACTAGCTGGTGATATGAGTGAAATAATCTTGAAGTATATCTGAAGGCAATTCAGTCAAAAACAACTAGTGAAAATTATTAAGGCAACCTTGGAAAATTATGTCGACTGTTCCCCATATCGTTCATGAATAGTGATCTCTGTGGTTGACAATGTTGTTTTAGGAGGGAAGTTCAGAGAAGTATGATCTGACCCTAGTGGGCCACTCCCTGGGGGCGGGGACAGCCGCTATCCTGGCCATCATGCTGCAGCCACACTACCCTACACTGCACTGCTATGCTTTCTCGCCACCCGGTGGGCTCATCAGGTGGGTCATACCGTTAGTGGCATTAATCTATATCTGTAACTAGTTCCTGATATATTTCCAGGGACAACAGCTGGGTAATATTGTTAGTGGTATTTGTAGTGAAAAGTATCATTATTGCTAATCCTGAGGTAAGCATATACAGTGCACTAGGTTACTGCCAGCATCTTTATACGCCGGCAATCTGCGTATATCGGCATACTTTAAAAGTCCCGGCCAGCGACAATGCATTTAACATTAGTTAACATTTGAATAAACCGGCATCTCGCTATACCGTATACAGGCATCACAAAAGCGGACCAGATGCGGTATTCTACAACTAATTTAATTTGTGAAAGCAATGGCTGGAATTTAGTTGGTAGTCGCAGTCACGGTACACAGTTGATCAAATGGATTACTATAGACCTACATGTATACTCACTGAATTAATATAGACCTACATGTATACTCACTGAATTAATATAGACCTACATGTATACTCACTGAATCACTATAGACCTACATGTATACTCACTGGATTACTATAGACCTACATGTATACTCGCTGAATTACTATAGACCTACATGTATACTCGCTGAATTACTATAGACCTACATGTATACTCACTGGATTACTATAGACCTACATGTATACTCACTGAATCACTATAGACCTACATGTATACTCGCTGAATTACTATAGACCTACATATATACTCACTGAATTAATATAGACCTGCATGTATACTCGCTGAATTACTATAGACCTACATGTATACTCGCTGAATCACTCATCTTTGCATTAACCAGCTAAATATTCTGGCAGTCATTGTGAAAACAATATTGGCAGTCATTTAATTGGCCGTCCCAGTGGCACATCGTATATTTTAAGATGACTTTAAATACACAGTTGATCAATGGGATTAAGTATTATGCGTGCCTCTTAAGTGACTCTCCTTTGACTTAAATTTCCATAGTACATTTAAATACGCATTAAATTTGTAGGTAATGCTATATTGCTAGTATCGTCATCAAGGCAAACTTACTAAGTCTATGCAAAACTAACTGCCATTTCTTTCACGTACATTATAACACTATAGAAAAGACTTACAGCATAATCCATTCCCACAGCACACATTAGTATCCTAGTCAGTGGATCAATACATGTACTAGCTTGACCTTAACTCTCTGGGGAGTATACAGCTATTTGTCACACATAATTTATTATACATTATTTTTTACTCATCATTTGTTACACATAATTTATTATACATTATTTGTTATTCATCCGTTGTTGTGGGGATATGACAAGTACGTAATGATCAATATTATTAAATCCAGAACATTTTCCGCTCTATTGAGCACTGAAGTGTCACAGCGGTGAATGCCCCACGCCAAGCCATATCATTTAACGTGATCAGCTATCGGGTCATTAAACATGTGCCACCTTGCGTAACACTGTATTAAACCCATTGGGATGACCCAGCTTGTCTGTCACACAAACCAGAACACTGTTCAACCACAACACTGCTCAACCATAATAATGTTCCGCCGTCACAATCAGCTATTCTCTCACATAATCAATAGTTCTTCCTCTACCCCCCATTATAGACAGTTTACTACTGAGCTGAAGGCTATGGTGTGCTCCGGTATTGGACCACACAATCACGTCCTCAAGACATGCCCGGAGATAAATAAATAGCCACATGCTGACAGCCAGTAATGACAGGAGTTTGAAGAACACTCTGTTTGTTACTCTGTATCCACATTAGTTACAGAAGACCGTCTAGACGTCCGTCTTTAAAGTAGTTGTTCACCTTTATTGAAGTTGTTGTTGGTATTGGGAGTAGTTGAGGACATTTTCGCTTCCGTGATCGTTTAACAATTTCCGTGCTGATAGAGGTAATTAGGGAAGTTTTTAGTCTTGGTGGTCACTTATCTGGTCAGCTATCTGACAATTAGCTGGTATATTTAGCGGTAATTTGCATGCTAAGGATAATAGGATCTGACACTTTCCAAGAAAGAACTGGAAAATCTTAGATGAAATTTGATTATGCTTTATGTGATGCATGTCATTAAAGAATTCACTAATCAGGATCAGTAAATTGTTTATTCTATTTATTCCTCTTCGGTGTCTTGTTGTACGGTAGTGTCTTAGGTCTAGTTGACCTTTAATATTTCTTAGATCATGATGATCTCTTCATTTCTTTGGACATGACAAGAATATGATTATGAAATCTTGAATATCTTCTTGATCAATATTGATTGTGTCATTTTTTGGGGGTATGAATAGGATATGATAATAAAAGTAAATTGATTAAATATTTTCTTGATCATGAACAAAATCGATTCATTTCTTTGATGTGAATAGGATACGACATGTGGTAAAATGATGATTGTATTAGAATAAAATGGACAAAAAAATGTTGTTTATTTAGAATAGAACGGACAAATAATGTTAGGATGTAATATGCATATGCTTTCACTGTCTTGCCCATGTTACAATCACAATGCAATCACGGCTCTTATGATAAGCAACAGGAAGATCATTAACTCTTTCATTGCTGGATTAATCTATGCGGCATCTACAGTGGGAAGGTTAATAGGAAACTGCAGAATTAATTTTGAACTTGTGCATACTTTGTATGTAGTATTATTAATGTATGCATTTGTTTTTAGATTTCATGTATTTATATGAGCAAAGTTTGGCGAGAAACTGCAGATCTGCAGAACTGGTTGTAACCTGGCCATTTGTTTTACAGTTTATCCTGTGTTGAGGCGACCAAGTTCTTTATCACGTCTGTGGTCGTAGGGAAGGATGTGGTGCCTAGGTATGTTGTGCTGATGTTGTGACACATTCATCAATTTGGGAGATTGGCTTTGTGAAGTAATAGTGTATTTTCTGTTAATATTATACGGGTAAGCAGAGAGCAGTCATCACAATTTGGGAGATTGGCTTTGTGAATTAATAGTGTATGTTCTGTTCATATTATACGGGTAAGCAGAGTGCAGTCATCACGATGTATAGTAGTACACTGATGGGAAAAGCCATCTATATTTGCCGACTGGATAATTGAGCTTATGCTTCTTTACTCCTTACAAGAATTATGGCTCCTATTTGTTTGATATGGTTGTTCTGTGAAACATAGACCATGATTCTATCATCTCCATGTCACTGTTTCAGGATTGGGCTGCCACAGATGGAATTACTAAGGACAGACATCATCAACATGATAAAAAAGAGTGAAGAACCAAAGGTATTCTTTCCTGAGTGTATTATCTCAGCGATTAGGTTTGTTAGGATTTTTTGCAATTTTCAAGACTAAAGTACAAGTTATATCAGATACATATTTAACAGGTTGTCAACACAATAGGTCAACATATTATTAATTGATATTTGAAGAATTCACAATGATAGATGTGAAATTAAAAGTGTGATTGGCAAAAAATCATTTCTATTCTATTTCTGACACTATAATTAACTGACACTACTATAATTCAATCAATTCACTCGGTCCAGACAGTCATTCAACATGTCATGTTACTTGCAGTGGAAGATCATCTCGGAAGGCATATTCTGCTGCTGTGGAGATTACATGGGAAGGAAGGGCTCCCAGCTGGACTTGAACCGTGACGTCACGGCTCACCCCAGTGACTCCGCCATTGGGTTATCTGCCCATGTTCCGCTCTTCCCACCAGGGAAGATTATACACATTGTGAGGAGCCACCCCAAAGAATCAGGGTAATTGGCAATGAGAAATATCTTCTAATGCTTCAGGATATTTTCCAGTAATTTCTAGTGTGGTCTGGTTTTAAATGGATTTGTTTTTTAGTTTGCATTTATTTATATTTATATTGATAAGCATCATATTTTAGTATAGCTGTCTAAATTATTGGGTACATCATCACGATTTGTAGGCTAAAATGAACCATTAACTGTTTGTGAGGCAATTTTGGATATCACTAGATACCCACAGGATATCAAGGGGAGATAATAACTAATTATGAAAAACATGCTCATTGTTAACCCAGAAATTGTAATGATATGGCAACCATTAGTTTTAGGACATCTTTTGTTTTTAAATTAAGTCTGTTCTATGTTTAAGTTTGGAAGAAAAATGTTGTGAAAATGACCTTGATATTGTGGGTCTCTTAGATCAAGAGTTCACTGTCAGTAATTGTTCCCCATCCACGTCCCTGATCTCCCGTATATTTGTCTTCATTATGTCTATTTTCATTACTTTATCCTTCTATGACTATATCCTTATATGACTTTATCCTTCTATGACTTTATCACTTTATCCTATGACTTTATCCTTCTATGACTTTATCCTTCTATGACTTTATCCTTCTATGACTTTATCACTTTATCCTATGACTTTATCCTTCTATGACATTATCCTTTTATGACTTTATCCTTCTATGACTTGTGTTAGCTTGTGTTAGCTTGATGGTTACCTAAGAGGGTTTGATATTTTATGCCTGTCCTATTCTGATTGTCTCTATCTGAGGCCTGATTTCATGAATATTGTGCATCTTGGTGATGATTCCTTTCAGGCATGTTCATAATCGCCGTTATTCGAAGAAGTAAGTTGGTTCATGTGGAGCTGCTCTGCATTTTACTTCTTTTGGCAGTTTCAACATATCTTGTTTATTTTTCCCCTGAAGCTGTTTAATTTGTTAACAACACAACATTTCGTATTTTGTCTCCCCTCAGCACTTTAAAAAATATATCATTTCTATTTCGATACTTAGTAAAATTGACACTGGGTAGGTAAATCTTCACTGATCCATACTGAAGCAACCCTAGTGTTAGAATTTAAATAATGAAGTAAACAGACTTCTCCTGTTTCCTCTACCAAATTTCTTTACAAAATGGAAAACAGTAGATTCTTTATCACTCACCTATTAGCAAAACCCTAGGACAAGCAAATCTAATCAGACTCTGTGTTCCTTATGGGTACCATGCAAAGTCATGTTAGTTCTGTACCTCTCAATGCAGCGGTTGTATTCCTTTCACTCTATCACTGTACGAGGTAAACACTCTTATGATTACACTTCCGACATGCATTATTTATTATAAGCCATGGCATTGACAGCTAATGGAGACCTTCCTTATAACAGGAAGACATATAGACCTATTTAGCTTTAATTAGACTGATAATCTCTGAACTTGAGATGATACATATATGAATGAATTAACCTGTGTAGATCTTCATATTGTCATCATATATTATTTGCAACTTTGCTAAATTACAAGATTTATCCAAATCCCCAAATAATTCAAAATCCTAAATCATTGCAAATCATAATTCTGACATTACATTAACATTGAAATAATTTCCCGAGCAAGTGAACGCACTTTTGAAGCATGCAGTTATGAATGGTTCCTATCGTGCTTTGCTTTTCGTGTTAGGAATAGCAAGATTGTTCTTTATGAATATTGTTGACTATGGAAGCATCAAATATGTCGTTTTCCCCTTCATGTAGATGGCTCAGATGATTGCATCAATGAAGTTATCACATCTGCCATAATGAAAAATATTCTCGTCCTAAGGATCAAACTAATGTAATTGTTTTGCTCTGACATGAAAGTATGATGTACTGCTAAATGTAGAATGTTTGCACCCATGTCTGTTTGTGGAGGGAAAAGCTTCCGAGTGTCTTGATACCTTTGTGAGTGGAGGCAGCATATAAGCTACAGATGTGTAGCTTGTCTTGTGGTTTGCTTCCATGTCCTGTCTTCTTGTTAATGGTAAACCGGCACTCCTGAGAATCATAGGTTGTGAAATAAAACTTCCCCCCCCCCCCCCAAAGCATTGTTTTAAAATGGTTTATGTCTGATTTATTTGTTTAAAAAATCAAAATAAGACTAAGCTCCTATGATAATTTTTTGTAATTCAACTAAATATTTATCTTTTTGTCTTAGTAATAATATTAACCAATTAACTCTCTCCATGCTGAAGGCAAGTAGAGATGCCCTAAAGAGCATTGTCTGTGCCTAATCCAGTAGGGAGAGGGTTAACCCTCTCCCTGCTGGATTAGGCACAGGCACTGCTCTTTAGGGCATCTCCAGTTGCCTTCA
>JAUTBT010000365.1:0-29635 GCA_032361225.1 Lepetodrilus schrolli | reverse complement strand
TCAATATCGCGTCAGAAAGGTAACTTTCGCGAACATTGATGCCGGGCCCCCGGGGCGGGATTTGAACCTGGAACCCTCGCTCCGAAGTCCAACTGTTCTACCACTGCGCTACCACCCGCCCCTCAATTTGGTCTAAAATGACCATCTATAGCTGTGGTTATACACTGTTAACTGTTAACATTTAATAAAATTGAAAACCTACCAACAAAACAAGAGCAAGAGTTAAACATCAACTTAATAACAGTATAGAGCTATTCCTCATAGTGGTCTTACTCAACTCAGTAACATAGTATAGAGCTATTCCTCATAGTGGTCTTACTCAACTTAGTAACATAGTATAGAGCTATTCCTCATAGTGGTCTTACTCAACTTAGTAACATAGTATAGAGCTATTTCTCATAGTGGTCTTACTCAATCTCCATAGTGGTGGTGTACTGTTAATGTTAGTCTCGGGGTTGCTACCTACCAGGCTACAATGTTAGTGCTGGGGTGCTACCTATGATGAGGCTGCAGTGTATTAGTGTAGAGGTGCTACCTACCAGGCTATAGTCCAGGGTGATGTCGGGGTCGGGCCCCTTGTCTCGGGTGCACAGGGAGGTTCCAACAGTGGCAGAGCACACAGTATGGCAGCACTTCCCGCAACCTGAAGTAACAACATGGTGACTTTGTAAAACAACTCCGGAAGGCAGACTAGCTACTTGGCGACAGGATGCAACGTTTACAAACATGACCAAACATTTCCTGGTGGACGGCTCTCACAAACTCAAAACAAAACACGTTGGTAATTGGCAATGGCAGTTGATGTTGTTACTCAACACTGAATGTCATAAGCTATTGCCCAGCAGTAAAACTGAAGCTATTGCTAGCATAAGTCAACATAGCTCATCAATAGATCAATAGGTTTAACTTGGGAGTACACGAGATATACCATGTAAGATATTAGGTTTAACTTGGAGTACACAAGATATTAGGTTTAACTTGGAGTACATGAGGAGATATACCACATATGATATTAAGCAAGTATGCAGGAGTAGATCTTATTTCAATATCAATGTCCTATTTTATTTTTTATTTGTTCTACCACTGCGCCACCACCCGCCAATGTCCTATGTCTGCTTAGACAATCGGTAATGTCTCAATAAATCAGCAAGCAGGGATTTAGGTAAAAGTCCATCATGCCCATTACATGTCTCAATTCCAATGAGGAAATTTGGGAATACTATAAATAATTATTACAATTGGCATTGAACAGCTCAGTTTTATATATTGTTTGTGTTCCTGCTTTCAGGATGACTTCACTAATATCACGGCTTGTCAGTTTATGGCAGGAGGAAACCTGCAACATCTGAAGTGTTGAGTGTTGCCTTAAACCCGTGCGCACCAGCTGCTACTAACATCCCAAGTACAACTGAATTCAGATATCACATTCTATCTCAATCGTATTGGAAAGATAACTCGAGAACTTGAGACAAAAGATAACTTGAGACTTTTGGCTCTGAAGTCTGACATTCTACCACTGAGTTGGACTTGCTTATTTCACATGAGAAGGTTTGCTGGTGCTGTACAAAGGCCGAAAGATCAAAGGGAAAATACACTGAATATAAGTAATATTAATGCTAACTAGTTTACATCGCCACACATTATCTGACAGGACATCATGACTTCTGTGCCATGTGTAGACCACGTGACATTATTCGATGTGATACGGCACTTTCTGTTACCACAGAAATGGTACCTCATCAAAGACATCACGTGACCAGTGGCCAAGAAACACATTAATGCCCAACATTGGTGTCATCACAGCTACATAGGCAGGAAGTACTGGGGTATCTATCTGAATCAAATCTCCCTCTCGCTAAATCTGGATGTGGCGAGAAGGCAAAAGTTGGAACGTACCTTCACACTTCTTTCCTACTTGAGACGTTCCCCAGATGTAGTCATTGCCTGAAAAATACAATCATAAAAAATATTAACAAGCTAAATAACTGAATAAATATGATCTAGGCATTTGATAAGTGAAATTATCCAAAATATCCGACGATTCTAGCAATTTGATTGGTTGAAGTGTGCTGGAAAAACTTGTACACCCCTGTTTAACGGTATTTAGTCATTGTGACGTCATGGTGGCTGCCATCGACTCGCACGTTAGCAAGACATTCTACATGAATATTCGCAAGTTCGCTTTCTTAAATGTATGCAGATCTATTACAATTTACGATACATTCATTACAAGCATGATTTCTGGGCATATTGGTTTTTACAAGCCGAAATTTCTTCCGTCTCTGGGTATACGAGAAATTATGGCTTGTAAAAACCTGTACACCCCAGAAAGCACCCTGATAACTAATAGAATCTTTAAAAGCCGCTCTAATCCCCAACTTTAAAAAAATATATATATATGTATATATATATATATATATGCATGAACAAATCTTTTCATCTGTGAATGCACCACCAAGTACCACACCTGTCAGACAGCCCATAATTATTAACTTACTAATGACATAAATTGCACTATTTACATAAAGTGCACTATTGACTAAGCCTTCTGTGGATTTTTTAAATCTTGCAATTTTCATTTAGGTGCATTTCTCACCAACATTGTACCTAGAAGGTTTTAGGACAAGTGTTACTGTATGTGTTCTAGGAAAGCGCTGGAATCATAGACATAATGAAACAAAGGTGCACCTGAGTTTGATAGGTTTCATCTATCACTATCAAACTGTATGAGTATAGGCATAAATATATCTTGCTCTTGAGGGAATGTTCAGACTTGTATTTCTTGAGGCAATTATGCAAGACATCATATTCCACAAGACAACTTATTGGAAGATGTTCTTGGTCAACCAGAACTGAGTTACCACGGCAATAAGGAGTGACAGTCACAATGTGATATAGTGAGTGAGTGATTATGGAGTTTAATGTCGCTGCCATTGTGCTAAAGTCACAAGGTGTCAGAACTGTAAGGAGTGACAGTCACAATGTGCCATAGTCATAATGTGCTAAAGTCACACAGCCATAAGGAACAAATCATAATGCACCACAGTCATAATGCACTAAAGTCATATGGTGGACAGTCATATGAATCACAAGGAACCAGTCACTAGGTGCCACAGGAGTAACGAGTGAAAGAGCCATAAGGTACCACAGTCATAATGTGCTATAGTCAGATGGTGCCACAGCAGTAAGGAGTGACAGTCATAATGGCCGACAGTGAGAGTCATAATGTGCTAAAGTGAGTGAGTGAGTGATTGATAATGGAGTTTAACGTCGCTGCAGGAATCTTTTAGCCATTGTGCTAAAGTCACAAGGTGTTACAACTTTAAGGAGTGCGAGTCACAATGTGCCACAGTCATAATGCGCTACAGTCATATGGTGTTACAGAGTCGTAATCAGCATCATTATTTTGATCTTAAAGACATTTCTCTTCATGGTGATAATTGAAGTCCGATACAATTGTTTGATGTTACCTACTACTCAAGCTGGTCACAAAACACTTGCCTACACTAGCACCTGTTCATGGTTTGCCACACTATTCCAGCAATATACAAAGCTTAAAATATTTAATTACATATTTCATGAAACTAGAATACATATGGACATCTGGAACAACTGCTGACATATCTCTGGCACAAACCATTCCAGAGCGGGTTCTGTCCACAAATGGTTGGACAGACTTTAACAGCAAAGAAATTTAATCGTGTTAATAGCAATTCGGACGAGTACTTTTCTCGAGTGGACAGAGCATGTCTCCACATGTAAGCAGTGGTCAATTGTCCAGACACTGACCAAACACTGTTCAGATCGTTGAGCAAACATTCTACACCCAGATCAATAATCAGATTTCTACATTAAAATCCGCACTGACCACAGTATTGAAGATAATATTTTTCATTTTTTATTTTTTAAATCAATCAATTCCAGCATGTAAAATGGGATAAATTTTATTAATTATTGGGATTTGCTGTTGAGATAAGGTCGCATGTCTGGCCCAGTGACCAGTCAATGAACCCACAGTGGACATAGAAAGGCAGAAGGGCCACATGACCTTTCATTAATCTATAGCAGGTCCACGCATGCCAGGCATGTTGGATGGTACCGCCAGGAGGGGGAGAAAGCAGACATGATCAGCCAGGAGAGGGAGAGGAAGTCGACATGGAGGGAAAGTGAAGGGAGGAAAACCTGCTGGAATGGTGATAGTGTGTGGAGGAAGATGAGGAAAAAGAGAAAGATGTTGAAGAAGAAAGGAGGCCAGAACAGTGACAGTTGGGGGAGGCGAAAGTGGATGGAAAGCATGCCTGGAAGGAGAAAGGGAAAGTGCGCACATAGGGTAGAAGTGGGTGGTTGATGGGGGGGGGGGGGGGGGAGAGTTTATGGGGGTAGACTGAAGGGAAGGGGGATCTAGACCAGTGACCAGGGGTCAGTGGGTGAGCTAGGGTTTATTACCTATCTTTACCTGCACCTTGGTTCCCCTCTCCAACTCCAGGTCAACTACCCCACACAGGAATTGTGCTGGAAGCTCAAAGGATTCATAAAGAGATCTACTAGTAGTACCTAGATAATGTTAGAACAAAGGACTGGGGAATGCACTGGCAACTCTGGACTGGCAGTGGACCAACAGTACTTTCTATATACAACAGTATCTAACAAATAAGATACATGTATGTGAATATATTAAACGACAGACCTGATTTATTTCAGATTATTAATATCACGTTTGGACCCAATTGTGACTATACTTCGTAACCCCTGTAATGAACTGAACACGGTGTAATAACAACTATATATATTTAATAAATTACTGCAAGCTCCAACGTTCACACAAGTTTAACCAGCAGTTTCAAATCTTTCATACTTCATTGAACAACCAAAGAGTGTCTAACGGACTAATTTCTAATGGCAGTGTTAATTTCACAAACTGTGGCGCATGAATACAATCAAATGGACATTTTCAGTCTTCTGATTGTCGACTCGTTTTTATGTAGAGCATTTTCTTGATAAATATGATCGGGAAGGAACAGTTATTAAAACAACATGAAGGTACGAGTTCGTGAGAGGTACTAGCCATGTTCTGAATCTCAAATGCATATTATACTAGCCGTTTATCGATGGACAAACTTCTGCTACAATGACGCGATCTTTATTATTATTGTTAGAATCTGACAGTGGTGGCGACTGGAATCACATTGGATTCAGTTAGTTGTTAAATGACATACACGTACACACAATTATGGCAATGCTCTAGATCTAGTCATGAAAACCGGCACCTAGAAAAGAAATAAGGATAAAATAAAATGATGCACTGTTATAACTGATTCCACTGTGAGGCCACTTGACTTTCTAGTCTAGACAGCCATGACATAAAAGAACAATGCTGACATTCCAATGAAATTACTTTCGGCAAAAGTAAACTTTTTTGTGAAGTTTACAAGATTATGAACGCAACAATTTGTTTAAATTTTGGTCACATGACCAGGTTTTAGCCAATCGGCAGTAGTGAAATCGTGTAAACGTCACAGTAAGAAATTATATATGATTGACTTTCATCCTCTGAGACAATGGATAGTCTTAAGGATGAACGTGAATCAGTTGGATATCTTTTTATAGGAAAATCTCCATATTGTTCATGGAGGCAATATTGATATTGACTATTTGGGTTAGAATAAACTTTGTGACACAAGACTATATTTAGCGTACATATATTTTGTCATCTCCATCTTGACTTCAATGACCTACTACTGTGAAGACAGATAGCTGACAGCCCCAGTTGGATAACCAGCCATAAATAGAGCTACATCATTAGTAGGATGTGCTAGACATACTTCCTACAAATAAATAAATTTCACACATTTTTTCATGATCGATAAATTGGGTCAATAGCACAGGATGTACATTTATACATCATGTGGAATTTATATAATATAGGGAAGATATTATTAAAGTCAAGGAAGTTTAATTATTTATTTTAATAGTAGCGTGCCCTACATCAATCACCCAGTATTAAGTATTAAAGAGTATGTCACACTCATGTTTTATTATCATCAGTATCACTGACAGTTATCTTCAACAGTAGCACAGCTTTTTTTAGATTAAACATATTTTATTCAAGACAAAATGGATGGGTTACAAGATATTACAACTTAAATGAAAACCGATCCAATAGAAGGGGAAGAAAAGATAGGGAGAAAAGAAAGAAAGATTCTCAGAATGAAGGAGATATAGCAGCACTTCATTGACATTATTAGAAAATTATAATAAATACTAACTACACATGTTAGGCTGTATTAGCACTTTATTATTTTCAGTTTGACTGCCATTGTAACAATTCTTATCTGTGAATTTGTATAAATGTAAATACTATCAGAGATCTACAATGTCCAGTGACATGGACAAATATTCCAAATAAATAAATATATATATATATATATATATATATATATTGAAATGGCACTAGATTAATATATACCTCATTTTAGTATCTGCTATATTCCTAGCACAAGCCATGACAGAAGCAAATAATATTGAAAGCAGCTCTCAACCTAATTTTTTTTTAAAGAAGCAAAATATTCCTAACAAATTCAAGACAAATTTGAGTTTTCATTCAGCTTGTAATGGTCCCACATTGAGCAGCCCAGCCTTGACCGGGGATAACTTATTGGTCTGTCATCCAAAGTGACCTGGACATGCTGCAAATAAATAGGTTAGAGAAACCAGGTAGGTTATCTGCAACGGGGTGGAACAGACTTTACTGCAAACGTTGCAAAGGGGCACGAGTCAACAGGCACCATAATGGCTGCAAACTGTAACACTATCAAAGACGAGAACTAAGCTGCTGGCCATTTTGGACAGTCAAAATGGCCGGTTCTAAACCCTGACACACATATCCCTGCAGTATCTTGGTATCCAGAAAACTTGACCAACTGGCCTGGCTGTTAAGAACCATGTGTCAGCCAACCAGATTAAGATTATCCAGAAAAAGATTGAGATTATCAAATGATAGATTAAATGTCAGACGTCATTCCTTCCACTGACATTGATATAAGAATATTTCTATGTTGTACTTTAATTACGTTAATGTGTATTTGTTTATGCAAAATAACATATAAATCATGTATAAGTAATAATAAAATAATGTCCCTTTAAATAGCACAAAACTCCACACTAGGTAAGCTGACATTAAAAAGTACTAAGCTTTCATGTTATTAAGTGAAGATATTGAATTATTGTTTTACGTCAAAAAGTGAAGATATTGAATTAAACCATATATTTACCCAAACCATCCATTAACATTCTAATAAATGTATTTGATATTTAAGACTATATAGAGATATAAACAAGTTTTCATAGTGTAAAAAAGAAAAAAAGAAAGAGGTATGAACAGCTTGCAGAGAGGCACAAGAAAGTGATGTAAATCAGTCACAATAGAAACCATTGAAGGATTACTGCCACATTCTAAAGATTGATATGAAATGTATATACATTTTAACTCCCATAACGTTGCATTTAAAGCAGGAAGTAATCATTTGATCAACAACAAAAAATGTAACTTATCTAGTTTTGGATCAAAATGTTCATGTATATATCTAGTCTTCGTATATTTATTACTACTTGTTCTTTATCATTCGTTCATAGTTTTCTAAGAGAATACTTTGAATGCAATTGTATGAAGAAGAAAAACATCCACTTTTCTCAGTATGCAATGATGTGTTTCTCTTGCGTCATTAAATATGTTATAACCATACTTATATAGCAACACTTTAGATGGGATATTTAGGATGGTTAGCGGAGCAAAACCACTCGTCATATCTAAGTGTGATTCTTTTTCCATGTGTTTTGAATATTTCAAATTTGACTCACTCTCTCCTAGCAATCAGAAATGTTCACAAAAATGGAAAGCTATCAATAGATATACAACAAAATTATAAATAAAAGTGCAACTACGGAGGATGGTCAATTAACTTGTAGGTGTATTAGTTGAACTGATGAACATATATGACAATGAACTATCCTAACCTGATGAACATATATAACAATGAATTATCCTAAGCTGATGAACATATATAACAATGAAGTATCCTAACCTGATGATCATATATGACAACGAACTATCTTAACCTATCTCCAAGAACACCATCAAAATATCACCACTATGACAAAAGGTTACTGACCTCAGTATATCAATCTGGTATTTCTATGATAAAGGTAGCTGATATTATCTGAGTCTACTGTATAACTGTTCTACATGAAATACGTCTGACGACAGAATATCTCACTCACAATTCCAATGCAGATGCTGGCTCGATAATCCTGAGATATTCTAGGTTCTCAAATCGATGCAATTGCAACTAACTGATATACCTTATAATTGCAAAATGAATGAATGAATGAATTGTTTTACGTCACAGCAGGAATCGTTCACCCATATGTGACAAATAATATTTAATTATACTATAGATGGTTTAAAAAGCAGCATGAAAAACATGCCCAAAAAGTTTAATTAAAAATTGAAGTAGATGTTAGAATACAGAAAATTATATAATAACTATTGGTAAAAATGGAATTAAAAGGTGTAAACACTAGGAGTGTAAATAACTAAGAAAATAGTTGCAGAAATGGCTTAAATTCTGAAAAGTTACAGAATTGCAAAAAGCGTAGGGTCGAAGCAGCTTTCATTCAGAATGCAATTCAGAAAATCAACATCATGACGGACAAGCACATACCATACCACAATCGTTACAGGTTTGTCATAGTTACAATCATTGACTTACTTACAAATCAATGCAGCTCTACAACAGATTTGAAAAGGTGGGGCCAGACCTTCAATTAAGCCATGTGCAATTAGAGTTTCAAACTAATATGGCTTTAAGCAATGGGTTCTTGATGAAGACTAGAAATAGTAGTTAATGAGCGACACTACGGGCTGTGAGATTACGATACTTTTTTTAGTACAATTTCATGCTTAACGCAAACGTTTTGTTCATAAATCTCTATATAAAATTTCAGCTTGAAATCATACTCAAATAGTTTAGTAATTTCGAGGCCAGATTTTTTAACTCGGAACCCAGCCATGTGCACATCGCATGCAAAACAACAGTATGAAATACACTTAATATCAAATTTGTTAAAACTTCTGCAAGAAAATATAAATTGCTCCAGCTAAGTAAACCTTGCTCCTGAAATGCTGACTGTAAAAAGTATGGTACAGTAAACATGCTTTTTTTCTTCCAACTGTACAAGGGTAATGTGCCTTACCTGCTGGACAAAAGCATGCTTCCATGGTTATTCTGACCCTGATTTGAGGTGCATGCAGGTCTGGAGCATGGTTGGCATGGCTTGTATCCCAGAGACCTACTAGCCCACAGTTACTCTGTAGTGCGCGTCCCAGGGCGGTCAAAGCATCATGTAACTTGCTGCAAATCTGCAGGTAACAGGTTGCAATGGTCTTGCAGTCGGTCAAGTCGGATCGAGTGACCACCGGCCAGCTGAGCAGAAAGGAGTGACCACCCAGCGGATAAACCAGAGCAAGCCTTCCTCTGTTCAGGTATAGTGGTCACAGGCCGGCCTTATCGGAGAGAGGCGAGATGGCCTAATTGTTTTCTGGTCCCACACCGGTCAGCGAGAATATGGACACCAGTCAGCAAATAGAAGGCCAGAGAGTGTCAGATGACTGTCCCTTCGGTCAGATAATCCACAAACTGGTCAGTTGCCAACTCTGAATGCAGAGTCCAGAATGTATTGATTTTCAACAGCTGATCGCTGGCTGCCGAGAAAATGCAGATGAAAGCCTCTTTTTGATTAGAGGCTATTTTCAGCAACTCCTGAATATGTAGATGGAAAGGCTGTGGAGTTTTGTTTTTCTATGAGGGGAAGGAAAAGTTGGGTGAGAAATCAGATCAGATGAGGCTGAAAATCACTGCAATACAACGTACTAGTAGTTGTTGTAGTAGTAGTAGTAGTAGGTAGTAGGAGTTATCTTTTCAATGCAAAACCAACTAAATTCTGCAAAATTGTGGTGGTATGTACAATGATTTTAACTCTCTGTACATTAAAACTACTAATTAACCTTATGTACATTAAAATGTCTGATTAACCCTCTGTACATTAAACTACTGATTAACCCTCTGTGTATTAAAATAACTGATTAACCCTCTGTACATTAAAACTACTGCTTAACACTTTTTACATGAAACTAATAATTTCACATTAACCCACTGAATACTAAACTACTGATCTAATAGTGTACACTACACACTTTACTACACTATTCAGCTCGCCCGTGTCACTCAAAATCTCTTTCATCCTTGGAAGAATGTTTGCCAAATTATCTGAGCTCAGCGTCAAACTGGTCATGTATGCACTTCTATTTAAAGCTCCTGCTTGAATACACTATTGTGTGCGTGTTTGTTTGAAGTTTGACAATTAAGAATGACGTTACACGTAGTCGTAGTGGAAGAACTGTACACAGTGACCTATAGCGTGAAAGACGGTGATGCATCACAAACATTCAATCCACGACAATAAGAAAATATCTTGACATCATATGAATTTCAAGAACATGTACGATGAGTTTGCCGATTGCATGTACGATTGCATGTACGTGCACTGAGAATGCGTGCGAATTGCTAATGAGTCTCGGATAATTATAATTGCAACTAAAGATAGACTGGGTTATTTGGTAAAGTCAAACAAAAGTCAGATATAAATGTTCAAACATGTCTTAACAAGTTGTTACACATCGTCTGAAACAAAGTGATTTTCCTTGCAAAATTTAATAAACTGCTAACATAGTAAATAATTCACCAAACCACACAATTGTTTTGATATTTACTTTCATTCATGGAAATATTTTATGATAAAATTGAGGATAAAATACATAATAGTAAATTAAAATAAATTTCAAAAACACTATCTCGGGAACCAAAAAATATTTTTCAAATTCAACAACTTCAATAAAACCAATGCCACTTCACAACCATATAGAAGATAAACCAATGACTGCAATTGTGCTTTACAAACACAGATATAACTAAACAAAGCTGATCATGACTATTGACTATGTAACTTCTGTGTAAATATCATACATCACTGCAATAAACTACTTTCTTGTTAATTATGATAACATGCCCCAAAACCATGAGACATTTTGTTTCTTTATCTAAACAAGCTTAAATCTAGTGAGAGAGATTATGCAGGAATCTTTCACCCATTTGCGACAACTAAAATACATCTAGAAACATCATCATCTATCGATATCAGTGTTCATCACCTACACACAACGATATAGTTCATGTATATCTCTTAAAACAGTTTGGAAGCATATCGATCACTCAATAACACTTGAGTTTATCAGCAAGCGTCTGATCAGCTGATCGCAATTATCTTTGACGCAAAGGGAAGCCTCTCTGGGCAACAGTCTTAACGTTAGAGCCTCCCTCTGGCTCGTCACCTATTGTTGCTCACGACAAACAACTGCTTAGTGGTCAGAGATTGTGTAGCCGATGACGTGCGGAAATGTAGAACATTTATACAGTTAAACTTAATTCTCAGCAGCAAGCGGACATTCACCCCCTCAATGCAAACAAGAATGCATAGGGATGCGTGCTTCGTCAATAGTAACTGGAAATATCATCATCGGTTGATATATGGACAGAAATGCTCCATCATGATTTGTTAACGGGATGTCAAATTGTCCACATTTCAATATTTAATGCACTTGGCCATTTACTTTAAAAAGAAAATTGTAACAATACCTCAGGTAGTGAAAGAATTGCATACGACAGTAGAACCAGAAACAAATCAAACAATATGGCCAGTAATTTCTTCCCCTTGACTGAGAAACAGGAACATATTTCGTTCATGTCACTCTGACATAACTGGTGTGAAATCCTCACAACTTCAGAATTGTTGAGTCATCATATCTCAGCAAATTATCATGGATACATGTTTATCGTAAGAAAATAATAACTGGAAAACCTGTACATGAAAATGTATGTCTTAACCTTGATTTTTTTTTATTAGACTCAAAAAGAAAATAGTTTTAGTATATTTTCTGATTTGAATATAAATAAAAATTAACTTAAAAAAAACCTCACTGAAAAAATATCTGTACGTACGTTGGTACGCAAGTACTATTGGGAAGTGGAGACTTACCAAGTCCTGTTGGCGCACTCTGCATGTTGTCTGTGGTGCAGTAGTTTTCTCACGCACTGACACACTGAGCTATTTATAGAGACGCACGCAATGCATGCAATAGCCCTCAGCACCGTGCATACATGCGGGAGTACGCCTGCTCCTGAGTCAGCATATGCATGCATCATCACAGAGGTAGAAGTCTAGCCAGGACGAGTCATCAGCCAACACAACTCATCTCGTCATCTCACACAAAAGAAAACAGCAGCATCTTGCAACTGCATTAAATTGATGTTTTGTTTTATATTTCTTGTCATTGTTTGCAGAGACAATGAACATTCTTTACTGACAGCACTTTCAATTTTGTTAATGGATAAACTAGCATAGACAATATGCGAGTTATAAAATAATTGTTATACTTTATATTAGGCATACTTTGACAGTAGCAGGTATATTCGAGAGCACATGTACAGTTTGAAAGCTGTATGTAGATGAGATAGCAGAATTTTTACTTTAAGTGCTCCAAATTCATTTTAGAGAAGGTATACATTGAGAACACCAAGCATAATTACCAGGTATACTTTAAGAACACCAGGTATATGATGTGTATTCTGACAGCACCAGATATATGATAATGTGTATTCTGACTGCACCAGGTATATGATACTGTGTACTCTGACAGCACCAGGTATATGATAATGTGTACTCTGATAGCACCAGGTATATGATAATGTGTACTCTGATAGCACCAGGTATATGATAATGTGTACTCTGATAGCACCAGATATATGATAATGTGTACTCTGACAGCACCAGGTATATGATAATGTGTACTCTGACAGCACCAGGTATATGATAATGTGTATTCTGACAGCACCAGGTATATGATACTGTGTACTCTGACAGCACCAGGTATATGATAATGTGTACTCTGACAGCACCAGGTATATAATGAGCACACCCAAATATATCCGAGAGCAGAAAACATACTCTGAGAACATAGTATATCTCTGAGCAGACGGTATACTTTGAGAGGTATACTATGAGAGCATATTTGATAGCAGAAGGTATTTCAAAGTGCCATGTATACTTTGAGAGCCTCAAGTAATTTTTAAAGCAGAAAGTATACTTTGAGAGCACCAACCATGTTTGAGGGCACCAAAATAAATGTTCTACCGATTACAGTAGCAGCACACGTTTTGAAAGCACTGCTCAAATCTAAAATGAGGATCTGCTTAATCAGTACCCATGGTTTCCCTGCATACAATGAATACAAGAGAAATTATATTTCTTGATGGCATTAACTTCACCATATCAATACTGGCATAGGTATTGTACATCTTTCATGAGCCGTCATTGAGTCATCATGAATATTGCCATCAGCCGAATTAAGGAAAACAGAATAATAATCACTGATAGACAAATTGGTGGCTGGACACAGTCCAGCACCAACGAAGCGGTGTCAATAAAAATATACAACAATGTTACTTCAACTACTGTTAGTTCCAGCCACCTACAGTTCCTTATTGACCGCCTCTAATGGACCGACTCCCATTCTGTGCTGTCTGAATGGTCAGCGGTCAATTAACGGTGGCCATCCATGCCTATTGTCCAGTATTGAATGACTGCGGTATGGCCAACTGTGACCTCTTCCTGATGCTGCTGACCGCTGACCAGCCATTAATGCACGTGTGCACCGTGCAACACAAGCCTGCTCCTATCGCCTTTCAACTTATCTAGGGACTGTTCGATTCCACAGTTGACAGGACAGGGAGGGGGAGGGGGGTTTGGAATGGAGATTAATGGACATTCATGTTGACAGCTGGCATACACGATCATTTAAGTCCTTTTCCCTTGGTGATTGGACACACATCCACCAGGGCCATCTCAATAAGGGGGAACCCATTCAGTGGCCTGAAGCGATAATGGGCAGAACTGACCACTTTATCCTGTCTTGGATTCAAGGCCGTTGGACCATGCTTGAGGAGGGTGAAAGGGAGGTCATTGGGGCAATAGATACAGGTCACATACCGCTAGGAAATCTGGGCGGGGTCTTATCCGAGACCAATGGCAGAGTTACTGGTCATTCTGTTTCTTGCAGTTTCCTTGGCAACCTCCGCTGTGTGAACTTTTCAACCTGCATGGCTATCTACTGAATATACATAGAGGAATGCCTAGCGAACTGTAGACAGCTCATACCATCCTGGAGGTCATCTGTTGGTCATCCATTGGCCAGCCTCACTCATCTCAATGGTCAAACATGGCCAAGAACACTGGCAGACCTTTGCATCTCAACATGCGCATTCAGCGGTAATCAGTTAATGAAGCAAGCTCAATAAGGCTTATTTTCCATTACCGTATCAATTATCGTAGGTTTTAGAAGCATTTGTAGCACTACGTTTACATAGATTATTGTCACACTATACAGACATGAATAGATGACGTTCTCTGGGGCTCAGCTGCTCGATCATGTCAAGGCCATCACATGTAGCAGGACTTGTACAGATCTGCCTATAGCTATATGTAATTACAAGACACTGTGCATAGAGTAGCAAAAATACTGGTCTGACCATGTGACAAGCAATACCGCTTGTAGCACATGCCCTGATGACGGACCACGACTGGTAACTTTGAGCAGTGGGAATTTCATAAACATTCAGACAAAATAATTAATAATTAATAACTTCACTAACATACAAAATTCATTACCTACTTAAAGGGTAAGCAACTAATTCACTGAAAACATTCACATTTGGTTTGTCTAAGACATGCTTTGTACGATCAGCTACTTATTCCTCGTCCAATACATCAATATTTTTGGAATTACTTGTTGTGACAGATAAATCATTAATATTAAAAGCCATATCGATCAACAGTAATTAGATTCAAGCACGTGGTTGACATCGTCCGTTCAAGGTCAAGACCCTGTATGTCATGATAGATTGCATGTGGAAGAGCGAATTACTTTCATATAAAGCATGATTTGTCCTGAAGCAATCAACCAGCGTTAGCCGTTTGTTCATTCTACACAGAAAGAGTTTCAATGTTTAAATTTCTTTACTCCTTGATGCCATTCTAAGGTATTTGTTGCTACAACGCCATGTTTTGTATGCTATGTGAATTTAATTGTCATTCGCAATGCAAAGTCACACAAAAATGGACACTGAAATCGGTGGATGTAAGTACGCCTTTAATCAGCCGTTTGGACCTATGCCTTTTATCAGCCATTATGTACACCTTTAATCATTGTAATGTCCATGTTTCTGAAGCTTGCAGGAAGTAGCCAGCTCCAAGGTCAACTTGCTGACCACTGTGGGTCCCAGTTCTCTGCTGGACTATTGCCTTGACTTGGTCAACTGGTCACCAAGCTGCCAGCCAATGGGCCCAATCCCTGTACACTGCCAGGACCAGTGGACCCAATCTGCATACACTGGAAATCAATAGGCAAGGCAATGGCATGGACAACAGGGGCCCGCCCCGGTCATTGTATCCATGCTGTCCACTACACTGGCCACTGAATGTCTATCGATTGCCAGACCATTAATGCAGCTTTCTCATGTAACATGCATGAAACTAGGCCTGGGCTGGAATAGAATAGCTAATGGCATGTATTCATCAAGGGACGAACATATCTACCAGTAGCCAAATACAAATACTCTAAACAATGGTTAGGTACAATTACTCAGTAGGAATATAGGACAAAAATATTCACAAAGAACCAATTATTAATTAGCTCACTCGCTGCGGAGAACAAACTCGTCTACTAGGAGCTGGATACAAAGAGATTACTAGAAGTCTGGTACAAATGCATCCACGCGATGTTAGATACAAAGTATATATCTACTAGAAGACAGGGTACATAGTTGCCTACCACTAGCAGGGTATACACATATTCACTATTTTTTTATTTATTTTTTGAATTGTGGTTTAGAGTCGCTTTCAAGATTCTTTCACTTATATCACGACTTGTCAGTTTTAGGGCAGGAGGAAACCCGCAACATCCGTAGCGCTGAATGTTGCAGTAAACCTGTGAGCACTGGCTGGTGCTGACAAGACCAAGGATGATAACTGCATTGCCACTCTACAGACATTGCATCCTATCCATATCGTGTCGGAAAGGTAACTTTCGCGAACATTAATGCTGGGCCCCCGGGGCGGGATTTGAACCTGGAACTTTTGGCTCCGAAGCCCAATGTTCTACCACTGTGCTACCACCCACCCTAAAAAATATATTATGTTTTCTCATTGAGAGTGCACCAGTCATTAGAAATTGAAAATAATCAATTTCTGGAATGTTGCACCTTCAAAGCAACATGGCATTTGCTGGACATAAACTTATTAAATATGAATTGATCCAGAGGAGTTGATTTATTATTGTTGTTCAGACATACCAGGTATTGTGCATACAGAATGTCAATGCTCAATTACAGTTAATGAATTGTGTCTTCCTGATCTTTAGGGCTCAAGTTAGCGACCAATTTGGGATCCATGGGGATCAAATTTTGCATTTGGTGACCAGATTTCACTTATTTTAAGTGTTTCTGGTTCTTCAGGAGTCAAATGGCTCCTTGGAAAATTTGCTAACTTTGAGGCAAGGCTCCGAGATTACAAAATCTCCATACAAAGTCTGAGCCTGAGCATGAAATCGTACTCCAAAAAGGTTTCGTAATCTCTGGTCTTATTTTTATTTTTATTTGTCTAATTGGTTTCTTTCAAGATTTGTTCATTCATATCACGGCTTGTCAATTTACTTCAGGAGGAAACCCACAACATCCGTAGAGCTAAATGTTGCAGTAATCCTGCGAGCACCGCTTGGTGCTGATGGACTAAGGATGATAATTGCATTGCCACTCTACAGACTGTGCAACCTATCATGATCGTGTCAGAAAGGTAACTTTCGCAAACAATGATGCTGGGCTCCCGGGACGGGATTTGAACTTTGGCTCCGAAGTCCAACATACTATCATTGTGCTACACACCTTACATACATCTTTAAATATTGATGACTGAACACAAATGCAATATATTTCATATCCAGTTAATGTTAGTAAACAAATGTAGACTAATGAGTGTACAACACAGTTTGACAAATTCTCATAGAAAATATATATATAAAATATTTAAAAAAAAAGAAAGTTACATATTTTATGAGTGCTTCATTAACCTTTACTACTCATTGGCAATAATGAAATACAGTAAAACTTTGTTGTGTTGAACTCTCTAGTCTCTACTATGTCGAAGCACATTCTCGGTCCTGACCAATTCCATCTTTAATTATCATTATTTAGACCTCTCTGTGTCGAATTTGGAACAAAAATACATACGAAAAGTCAAAGTGAAATTCAGGTCCCGATGAGCGTAAATACTATATATTTTGCATATTTGTCTCGAACTTGTAAATGAAATCGGCAACTATCTAACAATAACCTGTTGTTAATCCATAGCACACGACCTGTTCACCAGCCATTTGAAAGGTAATAATACAAGGCAGATTAGGTTTTAGTGAACTACAGTCAATTAATGCAGTCTCGTGGGGCCTTTGAAAGACAGACAACTATTAGGGGAGACAAGTATTATTGTTGTTGTAAGGAAGATGGACAAATCTCAGAGACACTCGCAGATTTTTTAACCAGATAAAATTTACAACGCTGGTGAAATACCTACGAAAACATTAAAGTTTAAAGGGGTTAAGTGTCATGGTGGCAAACAACAAGGAAGGTTTGACGGCTCTTGTTAATACCAACCAGAGCAGGATGGATAAGTTGCCCCTCTTGATAATTGGTAAATCAGAAAAGCCCCGATATTTTAAGAAGTCAAATCACTCCCATGTCAATACAAACATAACAAGACTGCATGAATGACTTCTGCAATTTTCATTGAATGGTACGTGGCCTTGGGTGCAACTTGTGTCACAATGTTTTTCGTGTAACGATTTGAGTTGTTTTCTTAACACCTATCTAGGAAACTAGCTGTCATGGCCACGTATGAATTGCAATATGATTTATTACGAGTTGTAAATGCAACAGTTGACTTTTATTTATGTTGAATGTTGAATAAACGTGTATGGTGAAAACTGCATTCATTTTAATTTTAATTTTAATTTTATTTGGACAACTCTCTTGTCTTGAATGACACGATGTCTCAAAGTTATTGAATGGGCCTCCGAGGTTTGACACAATGAGGTTTGACTGTATTGTTAAGAGCATTTGTCTGGCAAGTAAACACATTACATGGTCATTGTTGCCAATCATTGTTAGGCATGATGTCCTTTGTACAGTAACACAGAGCGTAGGTGATGTCCTTATGCCTTCTGTACAGTAACACAGAGTTTATGTGATGTCCTTGTGTCTTCTGTACAGTAACACAGAGTTTATGTAATGTCCTTGTGTCTTCTGTACAGTAACACAGTTTATGTGATGTCCTTGTGTCTTCTGTACAGTAACACAGAGTTTATGTGATGTACAGTAACACAGAGTTTATGTGATGTCCCTATGTCCTCTGTACAGTAACCAGAGTTTATGTGATGTCCCTATGTTCTCTGTACAGTAACACAGAGTTTATGTGATGTCCTTGTGTCTTCTGTACAGTAACACAGAGTTTATGTGATGTCCCTATGTCCTCTGTACAGTAACACAGAGTTTATGTGATGTCCCTATGTCCTCTGTACAGTAACATAGAGTTTACGTGATGTCCCTATGTCCTCTGTACATAATAATAATAATAATATTATTAATAATAACTATAATAATATAAAAAAGTTTTAAAATTAAATAACAACTTCTTGTATTAAAACCCCAAACAGCTTGTATACTTGTAAAAAATCCAATAAGCTATGGGGATTGTGTAGAGGAACTGAGAGACAGCTGAAATACCATGAAAAAAATGTGTCAAACAACAAAACTTTCACTCACTATGGGTGTTAATTGTGTACATTCCAACACATATCTTCCTAAGATGTGGATCATGAATTCCCTACTGCAGTGTAGACAGAGATCTGTTCAATGGGTGGGATTCTAGCTTTGGTTAGTTTGGAGTACAATTCAGAGTTATATACACCCCTACTTGAGATGATTAAGTAACTACTAATTACCCAAAAGTGGAAATACTAGACCATGTCTTGCAAAAAGACATTGCAGAATGGTGACCTTGACATTTGACCCTGTATCATGTCTAGCTACAGTAAAGACACGACTGAAACTTAATCATGTCAATCGAGAAGTTAAATTATTTGTAATCAAATAAATGCGGACAGCCAGGGAGAATGATAAACATGGTACATCATTTTGAAATAATCATTCTACAGTATTCGTGTTTGTGCTAGCACTTTACCAGTCAGCAGCATGTCAATTGTATAAGCAAAGAAAATTTGACGCCATTCTTTTAAACATTCGAGCCCTTCCATAATGATTTCCACACATTCAAACAGGCTTCACGAGTATTTAGTAGTTTTTCTTGTAACACAAGTCGTAAAATGCCATCGTTCATAGCATCATGGAGGTTAAGACTCTCTAGGAGTTTATGAAGCATGGAAATATTAGCAAGACACAAGACTGCTGTTTTACGACCTAGGTAGTTACAAAATGTGAGGAAACACTGGTGCATCTATTAGGCAAGACAAACAGCAGCAGGAAAATGTTGCTCAAGTTAATGGCAACGCAAAGACGATGAAGATAACGCTTTGCCTGGTTATCACACTCAGTCTGCGAGAAAACAGTAAATTTCTTAATTTTTTCAATCCATTTTATAACTCCAGAAAGATTGCTTCTACTGGAAGTTCCATTATGTGAAAAATATATGCAAAACAAGTATGGAATGATAACATGCTGGTTACTGTGCATGGGCCAGTCATCACATGCTGGTTATGGGCCAGTCATAACATGCTGGTTATGGGCCAGTCATCAATCCTTAATGACATGACCTACTTTTATCATAGGCACTTGACGAAATGTTAAGAGTTCAGAAAACATCCTTCAAAAGGCATTAAACTCTGCATCATATGCGCATTCAGAAATTTGCTTCTCTCAATCACAGAAAAATATTAATGGTTGGCGAGTTAGAGCTAGACTATCCATAGTCTCAGAGGGTGAAAGTAAATAGTTTAAATATAAATGTTGAGGCAGTTTCGCTTGATGGTTATGTTAGAGGTTTCTCCGACAGACAGAAGGCTTCAAGCCAAGCTCCCGGTCTACACAGCCGTTGTTGACACACATACAACAGCAACAAATGAAAACATTTAACCCCACTCCTGTAAACAACTTTCGGTTTCATCCGTTTACAAATGGGCAATCTATCACACCATCTCATCACCTACAGCATCAGAACCCATTCTCTGGATCGTTGGTGCACAGTTCCTATTCCTTAGGATAACCTTGAGAACAGCCCACTCCTCCACAGGGGTCACGCTTATCATGGCTGAGAATCTACATTTGTTCATTCAGTTGAAAAGGTTAGTATTAATAAATGATGAGGACCGAAAGTATGAGACCGGAAGAGTTCTTGCAAATATATGGCCCTTAAAGTGTACATCAATGACCTTGACCTTCAAATAAATATATTATTTCCAGTGTATATGTCAACTGTTTACATTTAGCATCAGATATGACAAAGAATACTGGATTAGACAAGTTTTTTTATTTTAAATATTTAAACATTTAGGCACCAACAGTTGACCTATTTGTGTACCGATATTTAATAAGAACAAGGTCAAACAATATCCAGTAAGATCTAATGAAATCTTGAGATTGAGAAATACAATGCCATTGGTATTTATACTGTAGTTCTCAGTTACTATCGGTAAAAGTTTTCTAGTTTCTAGATAAATATTATGCATGTATAATTTACTCAAAGCAGATTGAGTATTAGCAGGGAACCTCAAAAATATTATTTTAAAGTGACTCAAACACCAAATTCATATAGTATAAACCTAAAGAATAGTCTCAGAGGTAATGATCTTGCACCACGTACAGTGATTTATTTATTTCCAAATGATCTGTTATTGACAAATCAGCTCATTTTCCGGGCAGTAAGTTTATTTACATACTGCTAGGTAAGTGTGACCTCTCAACAGTCTGACCGAGGACCAATTACAGTGAACTCTTCTAACCATGTGACAAACATAGTGAAAAACTGCCATTTGTAAACAATCCATTGTTTACCACTGACAGGTAAAAGGATTTATTTCGATGGGTTTGCGTGGTTTTTCATGGCCGAACAATCAAATATAAAAATGATTAGGACATTAATGTATGCAAAAATAACTGTCCACTGATGAGGTGTACATATGACAATTAAGTTGAGCTGCTACTAAAATCTACAGCAGTAAGCAGTTCCATAACTTATCAAATATATACGCATCTTTGGGGAATACTAGTGAGAAGACTCATGAGGAAGATAGGTATGCTGCACAAATTAAATCTTAATAAGTAGAAAGGTGAGTGAATCGGGCTCTAAGACTTTTTAACCTGTGGCAGCTCAGTTTATTTGTATACTGTTGTGTCGTACCACGATGGATGCCAATGTCCAGCCCATTGCATCCATACTGATGGTCAGGCAAGTATAGTCTGGAAAGTATGGTCCGGCAAGTATAGTCTGGCAAGTATAGTCAGGCAGCAAGTATAGTCCGGCAAGTATAGTCTGGCAAGTATAGTCTGGCAAGTATAGTCTGGCAAGTATAGTCCAGCAAGTATAGTCAGGCAGCAAGTATAGTCCGGCAAGTATAGTCCGGCAAGTATAGTTTGGCAAGTATAGTCAGGCAGCAAGTATAGTCCGGCAAGTATAGTCTGGCAAGTATAGTCAGGCAGCAAGTATAGTCTGGCAAGTATAATCTGGCAAGTATAGTCCGGTAAGTATAGTCCAGCAAGTATAGTCAGGCAGCAACTATAGTCCGGCAAGTATAGTCTGGCAAGTATAGCCCGGCAAGTATAGTCTGGCAAGTATAGTCAGGCAAGTATAATCCAGCAAGTATAGTCCGGCAAGTATAGCCCGGCAAGTATAGTCCGGTGGAAGTAAGAGTGAACCCAGTTTTGGAGTCTAGAAAATTGTGTTATTTCTGATTTTGGTATACTAGTTTGAAGATGGTGGGGGTACACTTCAAAATATCAATTTTGACAAAATATGCGTAAAATATGTTCCATAACGTATGTTAACATCATGTATATGAACACGATATTAGTGTCAACAGATAGAATATACCCTATACCCAAACTTCAAAAGTGAATTTTAAAAAAGTTGTCGAAGGATGCCAGAGTGGCATCATCCAGTTTTGTGATCTATGAGGTCCCCTCTACCAAAATCAGCAATAAAAAAAATACGGTAGACTCCAAAACCGGGTTCACCTCAAAAACATGGTATTTCTACTGGACTAGTAGTGATTTCAACTCAACTCTTCAGTCTGTTGCACACAAGATGGATCTGTACAGATATATATCAATGAACTGAAGACAACCTATAACATGTCCACTGAGGAATTTAAATGAATGAATTAGTGTTTTGTCGCAGCAGGGATATTTAACCCATACGGGTCGATAGCAGAAATATAAAGTTGTAATAACATGTTAGTTACATGGTTAAAAATGTTTTTTTTGCATCTAGAATATTGCACTCGTGGTGGTGGTGGTTGGGAGGGGGGGGGGGGGGGTGTCCATCCTCCATAGGCCTAATGTTAATGGTGGTCAAATCTGTCATTTTCAGGTGGTCACACAGATACCTTAAACACTGCAGATTTTTCAAATGACCCCCAGGACCCCCTTCAATTCGAACACTGCAGTATCTATTGCTCAACTTTTAATATCCATTTGCTCTTTCACATCTATACTGACCAGAACCAATCACAACAATCATGGCAAAGCAGAACCATCACTGGGACAGTGAAGTGGGCAATTCCAGATAGGTTCCAATGGGTAAATAACCTAGAAATACTAATATGACATGTGAGTTACACAAACTGATTCCTCTTATTTCTCAAGACAGTTTATAATTTCTTTGTTAACTGTGTCCAATGGGTCCACACACCACAAAATGAACACGTATTTTGGTCTTAGAAAACTTTTTAAAAACATAATAATTTTTTATTGGCACACATCTATATTCAGTGAGTAATGCAGACTCTTTTCTCTTATTGCTGAAGACAGTTTATAACTTCTTTGCCAACCTTGTCTAACCATGTATACAGTTGTCTGATTCAATCATGTTCAATGCTCCAATACCCATGCCTCAGAGTGGTTTTTATGGAATGCTGATAGTTGATAAAAGGAAAATACTTCTGTATGCACCTGTGTATATTTGTTCAGCACCCAAATGACTAATCTGATGTCATTTTACTAATAATAGTTTTAATTGTTTATCATAAATATATTTATGTTGCAAGTTATTAATATGATCATAAATACATTTATGATAAACAATTTAAACATATTTAACGTTGCAAGCTATAAATATGAACATTAAAAATATATGCATATGTACAGACATTGAGATACTGTAAATAATAAAGTGTTAGCATCTTTAAAATTTAGCGAACTATTAGCATAAAAAAATGTTAATGAGCATTTCCATATTTAGAAAATAATTTTAGCGATTTCTTCATATGTTTATCTTAAATTGTCAATGTGTAACACTATTGGTAATGGATAGTATCAACAATAACTAACTGAAGACCCTGCAACTGGTTGCTACAATCATTTGAACAATTGCACGAAAACGGAGATTTTCTACATTGTGGCTGGGTACAATCTGGAATTGCAGGTGCAGTGAACAATAAATACGATAGATAGACTGTCTGGACTAGACCTAAATGATCTAAGTCCCTAAATTAACGCTAATTTAAAATGTGATCATTGCGGTTATGATTGCGGCCATCATCTTGGATTGTTTACCGTCAATGTTTTTATATCTAAAAATTGTTATTTATATATGTTATCACATTTTTGTTTTATGTTTTATTTGTTTTGACAACAGATGCTATTATACAAGGAAATTACACATACGAACAACATCAGTGATGGGAATACTGAAAGGCCTACACGGAATCTACGGAATACTTTTTGAAAATTATCAGTGAAATAAATGTTAACGTCTAAGAGCAACTCGTTACATTTGTTAAAGTTTTATGCTCGCTAACATTTTATGACTTACAGTATCCTTCTAATATGTCACAGAGAGTTTAACAAATGTATTTATTTATTTATTCATTTATTCACATTTTACATGCATGTATAATCATGTGTTATAATTTAGCAATACGTTTATCACCAAATATAATCTTTTTAATTCACATGAATTAAAATGTTAGCATTACATTTCTATTAACACTGATTAAGCTTCAACGTAATTAACAGCAAAAGTAACAGAAACACATTCTGGTAAATATAAAATAGATCTCACTCTGAAAATACAATGTCAAAAAGAAAATTGGACAAATTGAAATAAGCGCCTTTGATATCGAATCAAAGCCAAGGCACATCTGTGTGGAGTCCCCTATTCCCTCCTCTTCTGGACCCATTTCCAGCATGTTATTAAACCTGGTTGTTCCCAATTAACAGGACTAGCAGGAGAAAAAACTTCCCCATATGTTCCCAAGACTGCTTGCAGTCAGCGGCATGACAAATCTGTCTGCAGTGCACCGCTGGGTTAAACAACTGAGAGGAAAAAAACTCCCAGCGAAGTTTCCAGGACTGCGCACAACCCTGTGTCGTAGCTTTATCTCCCTGCAAGGGTGTGCTTTAAACAAAGGTCACAGCATGAGAGCTGGGAACATTCCTCCTTCAGATTGCCCAAGCTCTTGACTTTGTCGGCTGGCTGCCTGACTGCCTGGCCAAGCTAAAAGCCATCTGTACGCATCAGCCTCCAGAGCAGTAGGGTGCCAGAGACGTTCAACGTAAGTTCTCAGACATCGTTTGTCTTGGAACTGGGAATATTGGCACTCTGTCTCCCCCTCCACCCCCTGCCACCCCCTCCCCCACTACCCTCTTCCTCAATGTGCCAGATACTCACGCCCACAAACACCGGCAAAATAAATCCAAAGTGCTGCTAACAAATGCGGAATTTGGCAAAAAGAGACACAGCAAGAAGTAAAAAAGACAACATTCTCCTAACAACCATATTTACAGAGGTCACAAGATCCTTTCTTCTTATCTCGTGAAATCGCAATGCAAGGTTGTTAAAAAACACATATTTTGGCAAAAATTCAAATTCAAAACATTTTCATTACCATTAGTAGTGGTAATGACTAGACCCAAGGTATTGTGATCTGTTCTTCTGATCAAATGAAATCGCAATGCAGGTTTGTTGTCTTTTGTCAAAAATTGAAATTCAAATAATTTATGTAAATAATACATTATTAATATTAGTAAGGTGGTCAATGATTGGACAATGAGTTGTCATGGTTACTAATCACTATTTCCCTAAGCGTGTAAGGCTAATAGTAACAACCTCGCAATTTCTGTATATTCAATAATTGATTGTTAATCATTATACTTGAACGTGTTGAAGGCTCGATAATGTACCTAGTAGAATAACCAGACATAAACAATGTACATATGAAGTAATTGATGTAAAACACAATTATACAGTAATACACAGTAATAAACGGTAATGCAGTGGTAAACCAGCAGTGTCAAAGCCAGGACTGGTAGCATGCATGGGTTGGCCTTGGTCCCGCCTGCCTCTAAGTGTGTATAATTGCATGTGTAGGTATGTGTGTAGGTCTGTCAGGATCACTTTCACTACCTTCATTCATGCCCCTGCTCCAGGTCTCCACTTTCACAACAAACACATGGCCCAGAACCCACTACCAGTAGTAATATCTCCTGCCACTCGTGTACGAGCTGGCTGCCCTTGTTTTCATTCATTGTGGACTCTCTGCCGTGTTAATGAGTAATTCGAAGCACCGACTCCAGCTACACAATCATTACACATGGAACAATGGCCGATATACACGGCAGAGCCAGGGAGGGAGGTACTTCATCCTTGAACTACCTGAACAACGTACTCTTTAGACGAGATCTAGCCAGGTATTCAATTAGCCAGGAAGTTTCTGGCTTGAAACATATTAAAATGGCCATGATAGGATTAGTCTTAGCAATATGGCAAATATTAATGGGAAAAAAAAGGATTTTCACTGTTGTTATGACTACGTCATTTGCATGATTAATAGTACACAAATAGTTAATATTATTTGATAGTTTGTGTTTTTGCTATAGGTACAATTTGATATTGTGGCTTGCTTTAAAAGCTGAAAGGATAACCCATAACAAGAAAACATGCCGAAATGCTCATCCAGCACAGATGTGAACAAAAATGGTATTTTAGCCATTCATTTATACACATATATTCCATCACAAAACACATTGCATTCTGAACTAGTATGCACCAAAAATAATATACATTGACACTATCATCATGAATAGGATTATAACTTGTTTCTCTAAAGCATGCACTATCGACAATTATAAACATAATTTCACATTAATATCTACCATGATTTCTAAGATAGTTTGTGTACCTAATAATATATTGAAATTGCCTTCATTTTAAAAATGTTCAAATAATCACGTTGAAGGTCACAAAGCAGGCAATTCACACACATGTGCATTAAACAGTGAAGTCTGCATATTTTCATTATTAAAATATTGACATGATCATGCACATTTCTGAAATTGGTAGGAAAATGCGCTATTCAAATATTTTCTTCTCATGAAAAAAACATTTCTGAGCACACTGATATAATCAGTTGCAAAAATATCCCAACCTGGTCAATATTGTAGTATCTACAATCAGTCTAACAATGAACTTGTAGATGACCTATGACCTCAAAGTTTGGGGGTTTCCCAACGTGGAGACACAGTACAATTACAAAAGACCACCTCCACACACCCGAAGACAAGGGGCACCCGCTCATATTACCCATTCCACCTTCCTAATGCATTTACAGTCAATAAGCAGGTCTGTAGACCATGCAGGGGGGGAGAAATGGATCTAATCTTGTATGAATTGGTGAACCCAATACCAACTCGCTGTAACGCATAGACACGACCATCTGAATGGATCCAGCAATATACGAAAGACTGGATCCAATAGCCTCGTAACATTGCAGAACTAGAATAAATATATTTACATGTCTAATCTTCAAATCAGTTTATTACGTCTATTATTGCTAAGCAGCCTTCTTAGATTGATAGTGAACATGGTAAATATTGACAAACATAATGTAACCAAAATATTCTTAAGAAAACTTATATCGTCATCATTAAATCTGACCTCAATCCTAAAGGTAGGGCAGAATCTATAATTCAAGTATTGAAGTTTTAACCAAAGCCAACCATGCCATCTCTGCAATACAAGAAATTCCTTTCATCTGCACATTCCACAAAATGCACATTTGAAAGTAATCTCCTAATGTGAAGGTGATTGGGATATTTTGTACCGGTTACCTCGCGTACTGGTTACGAAGTTGTCATTGGTGTCATCATATGTGAATACCACAGGGTATGATATTATGAGTATTGTTAACTCCAAAAAATTATATATTCGTATCCACCAAAAAAATTGGAATAGTTATGATCATTATACTTACAAAATTCCATAGTTTATTTATAAGGTTGTTCTTACATGCAACAATCCTGTGGAAATGCCCGCATATGCGCTCATATTGTCACAATAAATTGTTATATTTAACTCTCTATATGGCAAAGATGCCCTAAAGAGCTTTGTCTGTGCCTAATCAAGCAGGGAGAGAGTTAAAGTACATTTTGTATGATATCAGTCATTCCACTAGAACTATCTCCAACTGTCTATAATTGAAAAAGTAAAGCACATTAATCATTATGTTTAGTCTAAGATTCTGTATGTACCAGACCAGCACTACATTAAAATTGTGGTGCTCCCATAAACTTACTGGTGTAACAGAAATGATAACTTTGGTTTTAGCTGGAAATTTTGGCAAAAAAAAATTAAAAAAGGATAAAAACATGATTTAATAATAATAATAATAAGCATATTTATAATGCGTCAATCCATAGTTTTCACAATTCTCGAGGCGCTACATTTGAGTATACAGAGTGCAAGTGTAAAAACATAATGGAAGGAGATACAGTATTTCTTATAGATAGTTTCTGTAGTGTTTACGGAAAAGATCGGTTTTGAGTCTAGTTTTGAAAGTTTCAACAGTAGGAGACAAACGGAGTTCAATAGGTAGATAATTCCACAGGTGTGGTGCAGAGTAACAGAATGATTTGAGTTTCATGTGTGGTACAGTCAGAAGACACTGGGACCCTGAACATAAGAGTTTTTGATGGTACATAGCGATCCACCAGGTCATTTAGATATTGCAGGGCTGCGTCGTAGACACATCGATCAGATCACCTATCAGATCACCAATAATATATCAAAAGTAGTAAATATGACAGAAGCACTATGACAATCTAACCTGCAAAATTAATGTGTTGATATTTTATTTCCACTTAAACTTGTTCAATGCAGTTTTTTCCTTGTAGGATGTTCTTTCTAGTTGATGTCATCCAAATAATTACTAATTTCAGAATTTCTATTTTCTTTCCTCAACAACAAAGACAGTTTGTTTGCTGTAGCAACTGTTGGTGTGGCAAAACTTTCAAATACACATAATAATTTTTGTAAATATTTACCAGTGTAAAAAAACAATAACGTGCAGATTACAGCATTATGTAAACATGATGGCTAAACTCTAAATACAAGTTCATACCCACATTCATTATGCACAGGATGTTGCTGACAATGTATGTAATGGTAATCGACAAAACGGAAAAATGCAACTTACCCTTTTTTTCCAAGAAATAATGTTTAACTAACAGGAAAACTACCATTATTCAGCTCTCTCCATTGTAATAAATTATCTATTACGTGATTTGTACCTGTCATCAAAGAAATATACGAGACGTCTGGCAACTGAATGACCATTTTGGAAAAGCATTTTCCTGGGTTTATCCTCGTAATATCCTGCTGCCAATTCACAAGGCTGAGGAGGCCACTAAACAATAGGAAGTAACACTGTAAACATTAGCCAGGTACTTGAGGAAATGTGTACTATAAACATATAGTACATGCACCGATATGTTTCATGATAGGTGTGTGCATAAATATATTCTACATATGAATGTGTTGAATGACTGCCAACGGCAATAACAAATACAAAATATTTTCCATTCTAGTAATGGTAATTGACATGAATTGAGGAATTGATTGGTTGAATTGGGGCTTAGGCCCAACGCACACGGCAAAGAAAATTGTTTAGCAAAACAAGAAACATGTTTCGCGTTTCGATAAACGTAAAGAACTAGTGACGTGCACATATTCTTTTTTTGATTGGGGTTTTAAGTCACTCTCAAGATTCTTGTCAGTTTAGGGCAGGAGGAAACCCGCAACATCCGTAGCGCTGAATATTGCAGTAAACCTGAGAGCATCGGCTGGTACTGACAAGACCAAGGATGATAACTGCATTACCACTCTACAGACATTGCATCCTATCAATATC
>JAUTBT010000364.1:0-11294 GCA_032361225.1 Lepetodrilus schrolli | reverse complement strand
CACAATTCAAATAGTTGATGTTTGTTTACATGTACAATTCCCTTAGTATATATATGAGAGGCTCTGCTACGTGTAGTTCTATCATCTTAGTGGTATTGTATTGCTTCATTAATATTTTTCACGCTATTCTTCTGTCTGCCAATAACAATACATGTACACTCTGGGAATACTGTAAGATTTAAGATTTATAACAGCCTAGGAACAGATAGGAAATAAACAAGCCTCTTGTCTCCAGAGCAAAGGCATATTGGATATTCTTTAGAACTACGTAAGCAGTTGTCATTTTTTTCGTGAAATAAAGCTTCTTAGCACTAATGTGTCAATACTTGTGATGGAAATTATCAATACCCGTATTTGATAACAAATATATATATTATCTTATATATATTTAAAATATTGCTTTTCAATATGCTTAGGCAGGTTAAAACATGCAATACAGATGCCTATGGATAACGAGTGCGTACTAAAATATTGAAAACGTCGTTGTTCCGGGACTAAAGTGTAAAGCATCGATTTTTGCCTTTCAAAGGAAAAGGAATCGATGATATAAGTGCACGCTACATCTACAAGAAGTTACTTTCATTTATATCAATATTAAAATTATTCATTATATTATGAATTATTGGGTTCTCTATTAAACCAAAATAGCAATCCATATTTCGACAATATGCACTAGTACACAATTAATATAGGTCTTTAAATACTGGAATTAATTAGTAACAGTGCTAGTTGGATTGGTAATGATGGCCATCCGTTAAAACACCTACAACATTATTCCACTATATTCATACATTATTATTCATTTATTTATTTACTTTATTCATATATAGTACTATATGGTAGGCATTGTACGTCAGTAAAGAAATTGCGCAATTTCATGCAGCTTTAAACGTAGAGATCTCAAATAATTAGAGTTAATTAGTTATTAGTTACTAGCGTGTAGTTGTACGTTGTCAGTACTAACATCCTATTAATAAAAAAAGAAAAGAAAATTATTTTAAAATGTTCGGTGATCCATGAACTGTTACATTGTTAAGTATAGGAATTCTCTTTGATGTAGATTCTATAATACCGGTTATACTAGCATACAATACCCCAGTCCCCAGTTCATTAGAAGACAACGGCATTATTTATCCACACTCACATTCTACACGTTTATCCTAAGCGGGGTGGAGATACATATAAGTGTTTTACTAGCATAACTACTTAGTGGATATGAGTGTGTATAGTAAATTATAGATGTCGTCGGAGAGAAACCAAGTCACGAACATCTCCGTTCAAGCGTTCTTGTCTGTCAGGTGCGGACATAGAGAGAGAAAAGAGAGAATACTGTTTATTAAGGTGTCATGTGATGAATAAAAATACAATAATTACAAACAATGATGACACAGATGTTTAAAAACACCACCCGGCCATTTGAGGCCTATAAGACACCAATACATACAGATATATACATGTAGCAGAAAGGAATAAATTATTTTAAAATGACATAAATACACACAGACAAAATAAATAAAATACTGATAGTAATAATAATAAAATATAATAAATAAATAAAAGTAGATTTTTGTACAGATATACACGCATACAAGCACCACACACACAAGTATTTGTTTACTATGTAGTATTTAAATGTATTGGTATATTATAGTAATTGATCGTGCACTGAACCTTCATAGGTAACGTCTAGTTCAATTGCAAAGTATATACTATATACTAATATATAGTATTAGATCTCAACAGGTACTTGAAACATGCCGATAATAAATCATTTTTTAAAATGTCAATTTTTAATTTTTTGTTTGTTTTGTTATATGCAATGATAATATTTTGAGGGGGAAAAAAATAAATAAAATAAAACAGACCCAAGCAAAGAACTACGACATTACCTTCACAGAACATACGTATCTTTTAACCCCAGCTTCATTCATATCGCAGATCAATTCCCCGAGTTGGATCATTTGCCTCAATGAACTCCTTCGTCACTTAATAACCGCCCAAACATAATGAAACCTCATGTAGTATGAATCGTACATTAACCACGATAATATATTGCTTTTTGTAGCATAAAATATAGATATCTTAGATGTATATCAACACTGGACATTGATATATCATTAACATTAACATATAGATCTCTTGTACAAATCCGCCCACGCGTGATCCAGTCTACCTCCCTGACAATGCCCCGAGGCGCCGGGAGTCTCGGTCCTCTCTCGGTCGACTCCATGATTTGAAGGATTAGGAGAAGGACGTGTAAATAAATACACCGTCACGTGACCAGGACACGTGATGTACAGTATCCGGTGAATAGTGGCACCGTGTGTTTTGAGTGGGAGGATTGTATTCCGGAGAATACAGGGCCGTTATATTGCATACCAGAGGTGTGTGAACTTAGTCACTGTCCATTCATGTGTACAATAAATAATGAGCCTATTCTTGAAGCTTGTTCCCTGGTATCGAAATCGGTGATAGCTAATATAGTCTCGGTTACTCTTAGATAGTCCGTATACTCTTAGATAGTCAGTGCCTACTATTAGGTAATCAGTATACCATATGAAAGAATAGCATATGATCGCGCGTGTGTGTGTGTGTGTGTGTGTGTGTGTGTGTGTGTGTGTGTGTGTGTGTGTGTGTGTGTGTGTGTTTGTTTAATTGAGGTTTAGAGGCGATTTCTTGAGTCTTTCACTTGTATCACAGCTTGTCAGTTTAGGGCAGGGGGAAACCCGCAACATCCGTAGCGCTGAATGTTACAGTTATCGTGCGAACACCGGTTGGTACTGACAGACCAAGGATGATAACTGCATTGCCACGGTACAAACAGCGTATCCATCAATATCGCGTCAGAAACGCAACTTTCGCGAACATTGATGTCAGGCTTCTGGGACGGGATTTGATCCTGTAGCTTTTGGCTCCGAAGTCCAAACGTTCTGCCAGTGCGTTGTCATATATAGTTTGTATGCACGTTTCTCTCTCATAGTAGGAATGTGTTTTAGTCAGTATGCTTTCTAGTACTTGTCCTTGAAGTGCCAATTTTCAAAAATAAATGTTAAAAAAATGTATATGCTCTCATACCGTGAATAGTATTATCAGATAGATATTGTGTTTTCTCATACACGTGATACGGTCAATAAACTTACTTGCATACGATGACTGTTATACAGTAAGTATATTTAACAATGCATTGATATTACATTTTGTTGAAATTGGGGTTTAGACCGGATTTCAAGATTCTTTCACTTATATCTCGGTGTGAAAATACCATTGCAGAAAATGAAACCAGGCCCCGAGATTACGAAACCTTTTGAGTACGATTTCATGCTGAAGCTCAGATTTTACATATATGGGTATTTGTGAACAAAACCTTGAGTTGAGCAGGAAATCGTACTCAAAAAGTTTCGTAATCTCAGGGCCAGAATTTTCCAAATAAATCAGGATTTCGAAATGAAAGATTCCCTCGCTTTGATATTATCGTACTAGCTTATGTGATCTGGAATATTTAGTTAAGGGGTTTCATATGTGTCTGGACAAGAAATACAGCCATTTGAGTAAGTAATCTACCCTTGGTGGGTTTTCGGTCAGCCTTCTGTTATGGTAACGGACAATAGTTACAAACAAAGAATTCATTGACGATGGCCACTCGGGACGATGTTAAACGCCCGTGACCTGGGTTCAGGAAGCCATACCTTTGTTTGGTGTGAAAACACGAGAATATAATCCTGTAAATAATTGCTCATAGAATTCGTGGTATTGTTGAATATAAACTGATTTTATGGTATGTTCATCTTGTAATTTGAAATTAAACTAATATATGACACCAATGAATAGGCCTACAATTTGACGTGGATACACACACACACACACACACACACACACACACATACACACACACATACACACACACACATACTCACATACACACACACACACATGCTCATGATAATTGGACCAGGCTTTCCCACGTGAAAGACGCACACGTTTTATCTTTCAACACGAATTTCCACAAAGGTTCCGAGATGACGTTGTGTGGAGATAGGCGTGCAAGCTAGCGTCCCATTGTGTGTAACCCACGGTACGTATAGCCAGCCTACTCTATACTATACCACTCTGCTTTAGAGTACATGTAGTGGAATAGTATAGTGTGTTTTACATACGATGGCGAAAGCGTTCATGCGGCTAGTTTTCCTTTACTATATTTTTCCAATGACTGTCATCATCGAGCTAGTTCCACTAATCTAGCCATGTTTAATTGAACTATGGGATATTTTGTATACGACTATACACAGACTAATCCTCGAGCCTCAATGCCTGATATTTCATACGCTACATGCATGGGCGCCATTGTAACAGAGGATCATGCCGATCCTGGGATTCGAACCCGTTGCTGGATTGTGAGTCCAACGCTCTACCGAATGAGCCAAAGGTGTAACCCCGCTGGCCGAGACCAGTAGGAGCATCGTATATCACACCCGGATACATGTGTTTAAGGAAGAATGTTGCCTGACCCCCGTTCCACAGAACAATCGTAGCGCTACGACAGTCGTAACTCCTGTACGTTAACATGGAGTTACGACTCTCGTAGTGCAACGAGTGTTCTGTAGAACAGGACCGAGGTGGCCTATTCTCGAAACGTTCTTTCGATATTCTCAGCCTAAGAACGTGCGTAACATTTGCACAGCCCCACTCTACGAATATTTAAGATTGTCGTCCGATCGTAAGAACGTTTCGAGAATAGGCTCCCTGGATTTTAGGGGATAAATGGTATTCAGGAAAGGTTGCGTACGTGCGTGTGTAGGGTTTAACCCAAATACATTACACCAAAACAAACTATTTAATGTAACGTTAGATGTTCCACAGCCTACACCTAACACTGACTAAAGCATCCGGATGATATAGAAGTAATCGCATTACAAACCATCATCTCACGACCGAAGAAAACAATATTCGTCGTGCAAAATGAAATTAATAGCGGTATGCAACATAGCGTGAAATGGTTTACATTCACAAAACCCTCACACCGTCGCCACTGTAGACATACTATGCAACGTTAGAGCCGATTTCAATTATGACCGAGGTATTTTTAATAATGAGATATCTCAAGCGATGAGAAGAACGTCGTCATCTTTCAATGTTAACCCTTTCCGTACTGAACTGATAAGGGGTTTCATATGTATGTATGCCACTACTCCTTATGACGTGTCTGGTTGTATCCGTGTCTTATAGCACACAAATATCCTACTATACTGGTCGTAGTAGTCTGTGTTGTACCTATCACATGATAACTATGGTCTCTCTCTCTCTCTCTCTCTCTCTCTCTCTCTCTCTCTCTCTCCCCTCCGTCTCTCTCTCTCTCTCTCTCTCCCTCTCTCTCCCCTCCCTCTCTTCTCTCTCATCTCTCTCTCTCTCTCTCTCTCTCTCTCTCTCTCTCTCTCTCTCTCTCTATCTATATCTCTATCTCTCTGTCTATCCAGCAGGTAAATGGTTAATCAAGAGGAGTTATATTTTACCGTGTGAATATTGCCCACTGACAGATAACATGAGCGTTTGATGTCACGCAGGTATACTGTCTGTCACGCAGGTATACTGTCTGTCTGAATACACGTGGGTATACGTGAAATATATTGACAAATAATAGACCTAGGTGTGTGTATACACGTACAGATAGTATGGGAAATGTAGAGAAATAATATAGAACTAAGTGTTTGTATTCACGTACAAATGCTATGGAAAAATAGAGAGAAATAATAAGTCCAGTGTTTGTTTTGTTGTTATTGAAGTCCTCACAATGACAACACAAGAATGATGTTCCTAAATTGTGTGTGCGTGCGTGCGTGCGTGCGTGTATGTTTCTAGAGAAAAAGAGTACTGAGCGTTTCACAGTAGTTAGTATCGTCATGGATTAATACAATTTAAGCTAAGGCTTGTATTATATATATTCCCAAGGTAAATACCAGTTTACGGTCTCTGATTATAAAAATAAAACAGTTGGCAGTGACATGTGAAACCAATTTATAGATTTTTTTAAGTGTTACCCACTCTCTCGTGTTTAAACGTAATATTTTAATATGTTTTTATATATTTAGCATCGTGCAATATTGTGAATGTCTATGAATTCATGGTTGTTTGGGCTTGTTTCCACAGTTGTGTTTTGTTTGTTTGTTTCTGGTTCTGTGTTGTTGGGTTTTGTGTGTGTGTGTGTGTGTGTGTGTGTGTGTGTGTGTATGTGTGTGTGTGTGTTTGTGTGTGTGTGTGTGTGTTTGTGTGTGTGTGTTTGTGTGTGTGTTTGTGTGTGTGTGTGTGTGTGTGTGTGTTTGTTTGTTTGTTTGTTCAGTATAGTTTAGTTAAATGTTGGGGGGTATTTATTAATTTTATTTAATTTTATTTAATTTTATTTATTTATTTGTCTTTTACTTTATTTTATTATTTTTTATTTTTTAAATATTTTGTTTGTATGTGTCTCTCTTTTATTTTTATTTTTTAATATTATTATTATTATTATTGCTTTGAATTTGTTTTCTTTTAATTGTCATTATTAAAATTAGTTTACTCACATTTGACGTTGACTTGTCAGTTTACACCTGTACATGTAGAACGCAGCATTGCAGAAATCCTGCGAACCATCTGGAACTGGCCAAATGAAGAAGAAGAAGAAGAAGAAGAAGAAGAAGAAGAATTATATTAATATTAATAATAATAATAAAAATAAATAATAATAATAATAAAATAGTTTATAGCAGACTGTGCATGGACTGTAGGTACATGTGCACTATCATTGTATAACGTATTCACAGAGGTCAACGCTATAATTAATCCACCCTAAAATACAGCCATTTGAGAAATAACGCTACGTCGTTCAAATTGGCTTCAAGCTGTGTCTACAAGAGTTGTATACCAACACCACGTGTCAACAAGGTTCTAAATAACGTATACAGCTGGCAGTATCATTATTATTTATTTCTATCCTCATCGCAAATACAGAATTTTGTTCTCAGATCTAAGGATGCGTATTGTCCACAGCTCACCTAAAAACATACGGTAAATACCTTTCTCTAGATCGTCACCTTTATTTTGAAATATACTATTATATGAATATGGATATTCACTGAATAATGTGGCTTAGCACAGCAAGGGTACTATTGTTCTTCTTCTTTGTATGGTATACCAAATGCTATCAAACTCAAATTGTATAGGAGCACATGAACATGATGCAAATGGTACGTATATACGCGCCATCAAAATGTATGCATGTTTGATAGTTATCTAAACATGTAACATGCTAACAAACAAGAAATATGAGTACCCACGAATGCGATAGTTGACAATTAAAGTAACAATTGCAAGGTTATTTCTTTTTCTTCTTTGGCATATATCGTATACCACATCTTGTCAGATTCACGTTCTATAGGTACATTTGGATAAGATGGTACGTATATTATAATCGCTTTCAAAATCTATGCATTTAATTTATGCATTTAAATCTATGCATTTAATAAAGAGGTATATTTTTCTTTAATATTGTTTTATAAAAGGACCTTGAAAGTTTTAGCAAGAAGTTTATGCTTATTATGCATTTGTGCTATATAATGATTATTCTACAGGCTACTATATAATACAGTATATGTATGTACGGTGTTCCAAAGTAACCTGGCACTTTAAAACACCATTATACCATCGACAATGGGTTTACGGTCGCACTGACAACAAAACATGTTTATTTCAAGAGTACGCCTTGTATTTTTGTATTTTTTGTGTGTTCGTCTTATTTGCTTTGTGGTATATATCAAAACTATCAGTATATATTTCTAACTAAACTTTACTCTTTTTCATCAAATACAATCACTCACTGGTATATAAACTGTCTCATGTGTGTTCCGTATTCTTTGAAATTGAAATCAGCCGCGTCACAAAACGCATACCTACTGACATTCCAGGCCTGCGTTTCACGAAACGGTCGTACTGTAGTCCTGGCCTAAATCAGTCCGTGCGCCATACTTTTACTATAGCAGGAAATGACGTATACCTCGATTACAGGTCCTAAAACGCAGACATGTGTATCGTTTCTCGAAGCTCTCGTATCTACGACAAGACCGTAATGCTCTCGTAGCGATCTCTTATACATGGCGATCGAGCATTTACGTGAGAGTTATCGTCTAGTGGATATGAGAGGTTCTATAAACGGCAATCTGGTCGTTAATTATGTGTATAATGTAGTTTCTCTGACGAGCAGCCCACGTGCATTGTACGTTGCCTCGCTTTAAACATGGCGTTAGTCAGAGACGTAGTAATTTGTATATCGACTGGTGTGAAGTGATGTGAGAGAACAGCATAGAATAGAACAAAACAGAACATATAACATGTTGATCACTCAGAGCTATATATAAGTATACGAAGTTCTACAGATAACTGAAATTCAATTTATCTAATGGCGATCGACAAACTTTGTGGTAGGTTTATCGAAGATATGATTCTGATTATTTAAACTTGGACTTAATAAATTGACAATACGGAGACAGCATTTTAAAAAGTTTCTAATACGTTACATTTTTTTAACATTAATATTTTGTTAATAGAACGGTGATGATGATGATAATGATGATGACAAATATCCATGCTATGAAAGCATGCTCACAAATTAAAAATACACATGCAAAATATAGACACTACTTTAATATGCCATCCGTATCATCTCATTTGTACAGCAACTAATGTGTTAATAAAGGTAGATCTGTAACGTTAATTTCACTTCGAAATTATGCATATCTTTCATCAGAATCGCACTTTATCGCTCCCTTTTGGTTCCTCGAGTAATTAAGAAATGAAAAGGACAGATAGCATGAAGATTGTTTCACGTGAAAATTTCTGATGCAATTGCAATGACGTGTGACAATATATTATATCTACCTTGGGCATGAGGAATAAGTAGCTGGTTGAATGAATCATTTCTGTAGCCCAATACGAATTACCGTAGATTACAATTTCAGGTACAAATTCATCTGACCATTAAGTAGGTCAACTAGCTGTGATTGTATGCGTTGAAAGATGCGTCATCAAACTCCAGTATGCATTCGTCATCGAAAAGTAATCCATTACATTCCTAAGTCATGTAACTTCTAAAATATTTAGGCAAACATCAAATACGACTGGCTATAGAAGCTCTCCCTGTCGTACACACAACATGCGAAATAATTAGATGTTAATCTGCAACTTGATACATACGACTTGATATAGGCTTACACTATATACCGTATCCTTTGCGTGTTAGTTATGTAGAAAACATGTATATACAACAAAACAAATAAACACTGATAATCAGGCCAAGCCTTTTGTGTAGAACATGTATATTTGTTTGGCAACACACCTGTTAAGGGCGTAATTGGAGATAAGCGTTACGTCATCAGTCGATAATATATTTGTGTAACTGACTATACTTTCAAATTCAATACATCTAGATTTTATCACGGCTTTCCATTTCAACCGGGTGAGTTATCTATATTCCTAAATACGACATTCGACATTCGTTATCAAACCTTCAGATCTCGGAGCGGGTAAAGTTCACCGGTCAATCCGAAGTCATCTGAGTGATTAGTGTACACCTGTAGTAGGTGAAATGTCTACACGATAAGTATGTCACTAGCTATGTAGAATATGCCGTTAATGTCAAATCATAGGCAGAGGTTACGGAAGATTTACTCGTTGCCACGGGTGATGACTGTTAGTGACTATTCTAACTACTAGTATGTCTTGTTCTGACTGAGTCGATCCCTGAAGAGAAAAGCTTTATGAGTCATGATAGTTGAGAGTATAGGTTTAGTTAATTAAATACGTTAAGCCTTAGGCGTCTTAACTAGTGCATATAATTATGGTGGAAATATGAACTTAATCGCATGGTAAAACAGAATGAACAGAATGGGAGTTCTTGCTGGAGATCCTGTACAAGGCTTCGTACTTCCATTTTACTTACTAGATTGGGAGGTGTAAGCAGCATCAGATCAAAACCGGAAATGGTATAATTACCCGATGTTTAAAACTTTACTAGCTGTAATTAAACGTACGATAATATTAAAAGTGTGCGCAGTATTCAAGAGAATCACATACTTCATATTATCACCCGTAGTCGGCGAAAGGTATTTGTTTTGGTTATATAACACTGGTAAGACGCGAGATACAATCTAATTAAAATCAGATCTCGTTTCGCTCTTTTAACATGTTAACATTATTTTGCTATACAGCGGATCGATGTCCAAATATCTGAGCGTTAGTTTCGGATCTTAATGGGATTGCGCGAAACCATACCACTATCTAAATGTAATACTGTATAGTTCTCTGGTAGAAACAAGCAGCTTTCAAATATATTTTTTTAAATTCTCATTTATCTTACACGAGTCGAAAACAGGAGACAAGCGAGCAGAACATGATATGATGTTAGTGTTGTTACACTTTGACACAATCGCGTTAGTCCTAGGTGAAGTATGTTCCTGTTTGAAGTTAAACACAAGTTTATGATATAACTCATGGAATAATTACGCATACTTGACCCTGGATCAACGTTTTAAACAGATGTGTAAGCCACCGTAATGCATTAACCAAGTTCATGTATTTGTGTATGTTTATCAAAATTGCTGACTTGACATTTTCCTCACAGATGCCTTTCAATGAGTGACCATTTTGGGCATACAAGCTAGACAAAGTCAATATATATAAGGGTAAACTACTATATATGACAATATTTGACATATGTATATGTTCATTTTTCGATGGCATTTCAAATGTTGTCATCGTATACCTCTCTATTGAGTAATATGAGTCCCGTTGCTAGGGACACTTAAGCTACAGCTGAATGTAAGTTAAATCCTAGGGACCCACTACAAGTTTAAGTCCTATTGCATGAATACGTTTTGTAGCTACAATACTTGAGAATCTGAGGGGCCTATTCTCGAAACGTTCTTACCATCTTCTTAGCCTAAAAACTTGCGTAACACGTTCATAGTCCTACTATACGAATCTTTAAGATTGTCGTACGATCGGAAGAACGTTTCGAGAATAGGCCCTAGCTAAAACTATTGTAGCGATAAAAGTGATTAAAGCAAGCAGACTTGTCGCGGGACGCTAAAATTTGACGTACAGTCCCTCCCCTCCCCTCCCTTCCCTCCCCTCAGTCCCACTCCCTATGCCGCTATATAACATCTAGTCACTTGGCACCCCACCCCACCCCCTGCCCCAAAAAGAGGCAACACCCATACCAAGTGGTAAATAGAAAAAGATGATGCTAAGACATCCAGAGCTTCCATTCCCCC
>JAUTBT010000363.1:0-11294 GCA_032361225.1 Lepetodrilus schrolli | reverse complement strand
CCCCTGAAACTATTCGGCATTGGCAAATGGACTGTTCCATTTCTACTTCCTGATTCCGACTAACTAAATAGAAAGTAAACGTAGGAAAAACACTGTCATATTTCAGTTTTAGGGTGCTACATTTGCTAGTAAATGTTCGCTAACATACCTCCCACAGAAGCCGGCTCCGTGGCGTAAATGGTTAGAGCGTCGGCCCGGAGTGAGGAAGGTCGCGGGTTTGATCCCTGGTCGTGTCATACCAAACTACTTTAAAAGATGGTACTTGTTGTTCCCCTGCTTGGAATTAAAGGGGTAAAGCAAGGACTGGTCAGCTCGGAATCAGTATACTGCGTCTGAATGCGGGTATCCATGTTCTATCTCCTGCATGAAATTCCAAGTGAGCTAGCACTATAAATACTGGTGGAAATCCAGGCTAGTACAAGCAGTACATATTCATGCAAGGCATGATGTGAGCAAAAGAAATAATGAAAATGGCTTTAAACCCCAAAATCACCCACCCAACCGGGCCGATACTGTGGAGCACTTGATGACACAGAGTTCAAGCCGTTCTCATGCCATCGTGTAGCACCCTTGAGCAAAGTGCTTAGAACCACACTGCTCCAGTCCACCCAACTGTAAATGGGTACCCGGTAGGATGAGATGGAATTGTGAAAGGTAACTTCCAGTGCCTTAACTGGCAGCTTGGGTTGTATACTCCCCAGGGAGTTGAGAATGTGAAATGAGAGCAGATTGATCCATTGACCGGGGTAATAATGTAGCGCTATGAGCATGCTTCAGATCATGGATTTGGCACGATTTAAATGTTCACATTATTATTACTATTATTATTCAGTCTTTGCAGGAATGCATACAAACCAAGGGATTGCTTGACTCAATCAAAATCCAAGCTTCGTAGTGAAAAATTAATAATGTGTGTGTGCAAATGATCACTTTTATGTCATGTAGATGCATGTATTGGTAATAAAAAGTGCTAATATTTTACATGGAAAGCTGTCTGCACACACCACCAAGCAGTGTTTTTTTGTTTGTTTTACTTTATCAGTTGGTATTTTCTCATTTATGAGGGCTTGCAGTTGTAAGATTTACCTTTTCATAAATTGTGTAAACAATAACATTAATAAGATTTGATCTTTTCATAAATCATGAAAGTGTTTTTAAGATTAACCTTTCATTAACGGCATACTCTTTAATAAATTGTGTAACCAGTAATATTGCTAAGATTTGATCTTTTCATAAATCATGAAAGTGTTTTTAAGATTAACCTTTCATTAACGGCATACTTTTTAATAAATTGTGTAACCAGTAATATTGCTAAGATTTGATCTTTTCATAAATCATGAAAGTGTTTTTAAGATTTACCTTTTCATAAATCTTGTTAGCGTTAATAAGATTATTCTTCATTCATGAACCTCTCATTACATCTTTTATCTCTCGTTGTTGATTTCCAGGAAGCCCCAAAAGAAATTTCCTGTGGTCGCAGCCATCGTCATCCTCATTGTCCTGGCTGCCCTGGGCTACTTCGTCGTGACCTTCATGGAACCTCAAGCTCTCAACAGAATCCCTGGCCCAACGGGCTCCTAGATGGCCCTATTGGTTCTAGGTGTTAGCAGGGATGCCCTCAGGGTCGTTCCCAGTGCCCCTTCATCTATGTATCTCCTCTGCATGGTATTACAACACTGAAGGTTCAGACTAGGGTACTCTGACAAGTTGGAGTCCCTGTTTCCCTGTTTTTGGACGATTATTGGGAGATTAACCCTCTCCATGCTTGAGGCAGCCGGAGTTGCCCTAGAGCAGTGCCAGTGTCTCACCCAGCAGGGGTGTATGCTTTAAAAAAAAATTGAATTACAGAATTGTCTTGCAAAATAAAAGGTTTGAGAAGTACTTCTGTGTAGAGATGTTTACTTTACTAAATTGAATTATACGGTTATTTATATGTTGGAGGTGGAGGAACATTTTTGTCATGATGTATACTTTCCTAAGCAAATTACAGAATTGTATTGTAAATACACGGTTTGTTATGTATGCTTCTGCAACTGAGTTGAGCAAATATTGTAGCATTAAAGTTATTTCAAAGATTCCATTAGTTTTGGTTTGTTGAATTGTAGATAAGAAATTTGTGAAATGTAAAATGTTTTGCAACAAATACATTGTTGAGTAAATTTGTCCAAATTTATACCTGTCCAATAATGATCTACCATAAAGCTCTTTATTAATTCAAACTGGAAAGATAATTTTTCACAAAAATGAAAATAATTGACTTATAAAAAATATTTTTTTTTTTTTTTAAAGTACATTGGGAAAGCTTATAATTGAAACAATATTGGCTGTGTTAATATTTTTTACATCAACAATTTGCAGTTTTCACTGATTAATTAAGGTGTTCAAATTATTAGAATTTAATAAAGTGTTTGAATTAATAGTAGCCCTATGGTATTTACCAGGCTTAGATAATCATTCTTTAAGATGTTACATGTCAAATCTTGTGTTGTATTCACTGAGATGAAAATTGTAAGTGTATTTACTTCCTGTATTTTACTGCAATCCAAAGGTGATGAATCCAAAATATTTTTAACCCTCTCCCTGCTGGATAAGGCACAGGTACAGCCCTTTAGGGCATCTCCAGTTGCCTTCAGCATGGAGAGGGTTAAATCTACCATTAAGATGTGTAAACTAGATAACAGTAGTATTAACCTTCTCGCTTTTAAGAGGCAATTAACCCTCTCCATGCTGGAGGCAACCGGAGATGCCCTAAAGAGTGGTGCTTGTGCCTAACCCAGCAGGGAGAGGGTTAAAGATGCACTAAAGAGAACTGATTAATGATTAACTAGTTCAGCATTGAGACTAAACTGATGAATTGTATTGCAACAAGACATGTTAACTTGACATCCAGCGTCTCGTTTCATGAAGGTCTCAAGTTACGGTACCCTAAGACCTATTACGAGAGGATTTGATATGAGAGCATCGTGAAACGATGCCCTGGCCCATGAGCTACACTGAAGACTTGCTGTGTATATTGTACATAATGTTTGACTTTCTGCCAACTTTCACCAGTTATTCATCATGTATAGTCTAGTCCTTGCTGTGAAATTCTCGTAAATGGACCTTCATGTATGTGTTGCTTTGTGAAAAGGTTCTGGGATATTGTGCATAGATTTAACACTTTTCAGGAAACATTGAATTTCTCTGGGTCCAGTTGCACTACACTGTAGTTTGAGTCAATTGAGTTATGGACATAATTATGGACATGCCAATATAAGTCTATTTGATGTATAAGTATATTTGAGTTAAATATGATGCGTACATTTACTTGGCATGTACAAAATGCCTAAACCGTGTTTGTAGTAGTTAGATTTATTTAAATCTGATCTTCCTACGAAAATAGCTCTGGTTCCACTTGTCTGTTACACTTAACCAAGCAGATGGAATCTTCTTTGTGCTTTTTGACAGGTATATTATATTTATATTTTCGACCACCTGAACCAAAATGAACACAGAAAAATCTGTAAACCAGGGAATCCAATAACTATGGCCTTAGTAGATGCAATTTCTGTATAGAATCAAATTTATATGTGATGTTTCGTTTGTTTCTGTCGTCGCGTATAAGTGAAAAATTCCTGCTGTCACATAAAACAATAACTCGCTGACTTATTTGCTTCTGAAAATCTGTATGGTGATGGAGTAAATAATTATCGACATGATCGTACGAATTTTACGATTTACTGTATTCGTACTACTCATGGTTCCATACACTGCTTGTGCATTTATTGAAATATTGGAATTTGAAGTTTGTTACTCATATGAGTTTCCTTTCTCAATGTTAATACTTGCTTAATGACAACATGCTTAAAGCCATTGCCGATAGTTTTGGTGAATATTATTAAAATGATGATCCAACATTGAATTGTGGAATTATTGAAGTTTTTCTTGTGGGTGCATTACAATGTAGATCTAGTCCTTGTAAGATACATTCTGTGGCATTTCTTTCTATATTTAATGATTTTTTTAGATTTAATAAAAACAAATTAGTACTTTTTCAACAACAAAAATATTTATTTTTAAAATCGAAAAAAATTGTCACAAAACGTCTCAGACAATGACTAATTACAATGAATCGCCCATCTGGATTGATTGGTTGGTTTGAATTAGGGATTAGGATCGCTTTCAAGATTATTTCTTTCGTATGGCTGGCATGCGTATGCACGTGCACTGCTCGTACTACGCAGGATTTGCACTGGCTGTTGATGCTAGTTCACCCACAGAGTATCGTGCTGAGATGTCCACTCTTATCAGCCGCCGACTCACAGCTGGCCGGTCTTTGCTTTACCCTTTTAACCCTCTCCATGCTGAAGGCAACCGGAGATGCCCTAAAGAAGTACCTATGTCTAATCCAGCGGGGAGAGGGTTAATGTTGATATGACACGGCCAGGCTTGAAACCATGTTCCTTGACCTACTGCTCTTGAGCTTGATCTAACCACGGTGCCCACGAGGTGGCACCTGGATATTTAATGTGTAATCTTCAAAAGCCCTGACCCATTGACTACTAAAACATTTGCTACGCCATCCTCACACCCCAGTGGTACATAATTCCATTCTGGACCCACTTCCTGTGGTACCCCTGGCGCACATCTAGAGAGAAACCTGCGCAAACAGTTTAGGAGCTATAAATAGAACAATGATAAAATCGATTTCATTGGATAGATTTTTACACCAAAATTCATCGGGGAAAATGATTTCATTGGGTGGCTCATTGTGCAGGTTTCCTTCTAGATGTGTGCCAGGGGTGGGGTACCACATGAAGGGAGTCCTGAACGGAATTAAGAACCCCTGGGGTGCAAGTATGTTGCTACTTGGGCATGGCAATTTTCCTCGGATCTGCGGAAATCCGCTGATTTATTAATTCAGGGGTGGATTTATTTACACTGGAAGCTGTGTGGGGCCTGCAGACCCTGGGCTTGTTTTCTGCTAAAATCACAATTGTCTGTTGCCATACCCGAGATTATCTTGAGGAAATCTGAGCAAATTGAATACCGTATGACGGGGCAACTTAGCTGAAGATCTCTCATGATATTGCATGTCATTAACGAACTCCACGCTGAAGGCAACCATAGATGCCCCAAAGAGCAATGCCTGTGCCTAATCCAGCAGGGAGAGGGTTAATTGTGACCAGCATACACTCCAGTAACATAACAAATTCTCACATAGCCTACACTAGACAGGACTGAATGATTATGTTTCATAATCGTATATTTTACTATGTATACATACCAATAATACCATCCTCTGAACACCATGACCATTTCCTGTTGTTTCAGAAGATGACTACATGTACTACAATTGACTATCTCTATATAATCCCAGTATATTAATGTATTTAGTTTTAAAACATGTATATATTATGTAGCGCTATGAGCATGCATCAGTGGATGGATATGGCATGGTATAAATGGCCATTATTATGTGAAATTATTTATTATTATAATAATATTGATAGTTGTTTAGTAACAATTTGGGGCAGGTGGTAGCGCAGTGGTAGAACAGATGGACCGGAGCCACGGTTCCAGGTTCAAATCCCGCCCCGGGGGCCCGGCATCAATGTTCGCGAAAGTTGCCTTTCTGACGCGATGTTGATGGGATGCGATGTCTGTAGAGTGGCAATACAGTTATCATCTTTGGTCTTGTCAGTAGGTTTACTGCAACATTCAGCGCTACGGATGATGCAGGTTTCCTCCTGCCCTAAACTGACATGTCGTGATATAAGTGAAAGAATCTTGAAAACGACTCCAATTTTTTTTTTAAATCAATTAAAATAGTAACAATTTATGCTGAACACATTTCAATCTTTGATTTATGTAATTATATAATTTTAAAGTAATGTAAATATGTAAATCAAAATACTAATAGCTGTGCGAAATATTGTTTAAATGACATATTAGGAACGGGTAAAAACTGCAGATGCCAGCATAGAAAGAACTACCCAATTTATGTGTATTTTTCAATGATTTTATATTCATTGACATTGAATGGTATTGAAGCGGTTGGAAAATCTCTTTTGATTGTCGCTACAAATATATTCCTAGCAACCAACATGTTTTAACATAATATCTTAACTTACCTGTGAACAATATAAGCACTTTAACAAAAAATACATGTTTCTTTAAATAGCCAATGTTTGTTACATTTTGTAATATAATTATATCATATCGCAAAAACGCGAACTGTTTCTGGCAAAATGGCACCGCCCCTCTAAACGAAAGCAAGATGTGAGTTAGGGACTGCGTGTCAGTGCCAGTGATAGGCGGAATTGTTGTCAACTAAACTTTCCACGATGGCTGATTTCTTCGAGAAAAGGTCTTCCTCCAAAGTGTCTTTAGACGACACCATGTTGCTGTCTGCCGTGATAGAAACGGCTCAGAAAAATGGCGACCATTTTGTAAGTTACAGATGGCACCCACATTATTTTATCTTTTCACCATGTTTGCTACTTTTTATCTCTCCTGGAGCGTCGAAATATTTCCTCAAGATATTTATCCATAAATTAAGGTTGCGGTTAAGTCGTGTTCAGCGTTTATACTAACCGTAGTTTAATCTGGTCAACCATGCATTCACTGACATTCGATATCTGGGGTTAGAAAATTCAACCACGATCTATTCCCAAAGACTGATCGTATGTATTCAAGTGATTAACACATCATTTATCATGAATGTGGTTGCTGAAAGTTGATAATAATTACAGGAAATGTGATTACAATGCAATTTACATTCAATCTGAATATGTGTGACAGTAGTTGACTTACACTGTTTGACAATGATTGATTGACAATGTTTTACAGTCTGTGACAGTGTATGGGAGTGGTTGTTTGACGGTGTGACAATGTATGACAGTGATTGACAATGTTTGACAGTGTGAATGTATGACAGTGAGTGACTGATGAATTTTGACAATGTGTGACAATGTATGACAGACCAACTGACAATGTTTGACAGTGTGTGGCAATGTTGACTGACTGACAATGTATGACTGATCAACGTACAATGTTTGACAGTGTGTGACAATGTTTGACAGTGAGTGACTGACAATGTTTGACAGTGTGTGATCATTTATTACTGATCAACTGACAATGTATGACAGTGATTGATTGACAGTGATTGACTGGCAATGTTTGACAGTGTATGACAATGTATGACTGATCAACTGACAATGTTCGACAATGTTTCATAATGACCATCTTTTACAGTGATTGATCATGTTGACTGACAATGTTTGAAATGTCTGACGTTATATTACTATGTATGACAGTGACTGACTGACAGTGTTTGACAATGTTTGACCATGTTGATCATCAGGAGTACATACTGCGAGTCCAACGCGGTCCGCTGCGGGACAACTCGTGGCAAGTGATGAAGCGGTACAGTGACTTTGACAACTTGGTGTCACAGCTGAAGGTCGCCAACATTGACCTGCCAATGCCCCCGAAAAAAGTGTTTGGAAATATGGACCGAGAGTTTATCGCGGTCAGACAGCAAGGATTGGAGGTCAGTGGTGTCGTTGTATCGCTGCTGTGTCGTCGAATATGTGACATGCAACATAATGCTCAGGGTACCCGAATCTCTCATATCTACTCTGAGACCATAGCACTCTTGTAAGTTCCAGATTGCCATTGATAAGAGATAGCTACCAGAGTGCTTATAGTCTAGTGGTAGACTGATACATATGAGAGCTTAGAAATACAATGCCTATAGTCATGTTACAGAGAACTGTTGTAGATACGAGAGTCGTTAACTCGCTATTAACAAGGTGGTTGTTACGGCTCTCTTAGCACTACAATTGTTCCATGGAACGGGACCCAGGAATCTGGGCAAAAATCAAGGCTTGCGTTGAATGTGGCTTGCTTTATAGACAGTAGAATTTTGGTCTGGGATCGGTTAGAAACTCGAGTACAGCATGACGCTCTCGTTAAACACGTGCTAGGATTTAAGTTTCTGTTTGATGTTCCTACTAATACCAGAAAAATTTTGAATCTAAAACAAAAATCACCATGTCTCTTTCAGCACCTCATTGCAATAGTTTTGGGCAAACATTTGCTGAGTTGCAACATCCTGGTAAAGCGGTTTCTCGATCCCACGAACTACCAGGCAAACCATATGGGTAGGTTCACAGTATTCACTGGTAGTTTTAGATGTCATGAATGATCATAATCCTAATTTGTGTTATTAATTATGTTATGTTTGTATCTATGTATTGTTTGTACGTATTGTTCTCAGCATTCTCAGACAGTCAGATTTGCTCTCCTGTTAAAAACTGCTTAACTCTAAGGTATAACATTAACTCAAAGCTTAGCAATGGTGTAGTCTATGGCTAAAGTTGTGGGTCAACTTACCTTAGAGTTGCACCATTTCGTACATGAGAGCACTGATCAACAATCCTTACCCCTCTCTCGTCACATATGGGTGAAAGATTCCCGTTGTGACGTGAAACAATAACTCACTCACTCCTTGCCTCTCACCCTGCTGGATTAAGCTCATGCAGTGCTCTTTGGGGCATCTCCAGTTAACGAACATTACTGTAAATCACGAAATTAACACAAGCAGGATATTAATGCAAATGGTTGCATTTAAATTAATGGCAAATTAAATAAGTGATTTACAGTATATGTTTGAATTTCAGAAATTGCTCTTCAGCACGTGTCCATGATTTTCCGGTCAGAACCCAACTGGGATGTTGTCGAACCTCTACCTGAAATTGGTAAGATTAAGTATTCTCTTTCTCAAAAATAGAGAATAATTATGATTGCACATACAAAACTGTATGTGTTTGTATAAATGCAATTGAATTACTGCCAAAATTAATGCGTTTTTATCTTATTTTTAATATTTCAGGTTGGAGAATACACAAAACCTACATCCAAGTCAAACCTCTAAATAGCTCCAAAGTCAGACAAATGCTTTCTTGGGTAAGATATTGTACAGTTCCAGGCTTTAACTAAAATAGAAAAACTGTTGTTGGTCTTTTACCTAGCCCCGAGATTATGAAATCTTTTTAATACGATTTCATGTTTGAGCTTGAAACTGAGTTGAGTATGAAATATATTTTCTCATTGACAGAGCAATTACGGTCCACACAGCTACATTCAAGAGAAAGAACTGACTGCCATTATGAAAGTACTAACAGCGATCCAAGTAATGTTTTACAACAGTTTGATTCACTCCAGAATCGTATATATCTTTGTCATGTAATGTGAAAAGTTCTCGCTGCGGTGTTCCTCAACAACATTTTTATTCATGGCAGAAATCGTTTTTAACTTATCCAGGTTACTTCCATATGCTATTCAATACAAAGAAAAGTTTATTCTTTTGTATGTATAAATTATTCCAACTGTTCCCCTACAGATAAATGATACTGCTGAAATCACCCACGAATGCTGACTAATTCTAACAATCAATACATACCATTTTCAATATTATTATATTTTAAATTATTGATATATATATATATCGGGGAGTGACATTAATATAGGATGGTAACATCCTGTTTGTCAATCCCCTCTTGTGATACAATTATATATTGTTGTATTGTTAAATATCTTGTTTGTATGTCCTGTCATGAGAATAAATATTGTTTAAATATTGTATTATTTCCAGCATCCATACATATATCCGACAGTGTTTGCGACGGCAAACGAAAACGGCGGAATTGTCATCCGGAAATTCAGTGAAAACGGCAGTCTACGTGATATGATTTGCAAGTGTAAACCCAAAGGACATGTGTTGAAAAAATATGCTAATCCAAAATCACCTCTATCCCTGAATGTCGGGACAATAAAAACATTTGGGAAGCAAATCTTGGAAGCTTTGAAGTTCCTGCATGACAAAGGTTTTCCTTACGGTAAGTCAAATTCCATTGTGACTGTTGCTGCTATAGTCCTTGGAATTAACATTTTTATATCTGAAAGTTGCTAACTACTCTAATTACCCTAATAATTTGAACCCTCTATAAATTAATTGTGGAAAAAATAATTCCAACCCTAAAAATATGAACATGACCAATTTTTTTCAAATCGTAATTTTTTTCAAAAAGGTTTAAACATTTTTAAAATCCTTAATTTATTTACCATTTCATTTACAACTGTATTTTATACTTTAATTTGATTGTCCCGAACACCAATCATTTTCAATTTTCGTATTTTTCTAATAATTCAAACGACTACAAATTAAATTATTTTCTGTTCAAATTATTAGAGTAATTACGGTATGTCCATGATGTGTAGGATTAGGAAATTGCTTCAGGTCTGCTTTTCTGTTTTTCAGGACAGCTTTACCAATGTTTCAGGGCAACTCATTGCAGATTGCCAATGTTTCAGTTCAACTTTGCCATTGTTTCAGGCCAGCTCCTTCCAATGTTTCAGGTCTACTTTTCAAATGTTTCAGGACAGCTTTCCCATTGTTTCAGAAAAACCTTTTGAGGCCATCTTCCATTGTTTCAGCTCAACTTCAGAACGGCTTTACCAATGCTTCAGGTGGGCTTTCCCGTTGTTTCAGTGTGTTTTTTTTCTCAATGTTTCAGGTCAGCTGCATGCAGGGAACATAATTGTGGAAGGAGGTGTGTGTCAACTGCTAGACTTAGAAAACTGGCTGTTAGGACAACCATCGTACTACAGAGACTTCTTCAGTCAATTCAAAAAGATCAACGTGAGTTCTCTCCCTTTACAGGCATTGCGATTTTCTGTGGATCCATGGAAATCCGCTGATTATTTTTTTATTATTTATTACAGAATCTTAATGCATTTTAGAAAATATCTCTGACTTGACTGATTTTTGCATAAATATTTACGCCACATTCTGTAGATTGACCAGTGTAATGGAGATCATCATTTATGTATTTCTAGCATACTGTAAATCAGGATATTAATACGAAAAATGCGATTGGTCGCATTTAATTCCTGCACATTAAATACATTCTGTATTTTCAGACCGAACTGACTAATGTGTACCCTAATTTGGTGCACTTGTCTGTAGCTTGAAACTGATCATATGTAGAAGGTTGCTGCAGCCATAACCTGCATATGCAGTAGTATTACATTGGTTGTCTTGTGATAATAATATACTAGTTTACTTAAATATAATGACAAAAGAAAACAATACGTACACAATTTTATTTTTTGTATCAGATACACTATCTTCTTCAAGACAAATAACAGTTACATATACAAAACTAATAACAATTACTGATCCATGAACATTATCTCTTATATTATGCTCAAAATAAATACATAGTATTTTCGTGTCGGTATTGTCG
>JAUTBT010000362.1:0-11294 GCA_032361225.1 Lepetodrilus schrolli | reverse complement strand
ACTTCATCTTTCTCACCTGTTCGTCTGTTTCACTAGTTACACATGGTTACTAACATGCAATCGCCTATAAACATCAATGATCCTGTAAAGGTGGATGGTGATTTGACGGTACGAGTGGTCAACATTCTAAAACCCCTGGCCCCCGTTTCACGACGGCATCCTAACTATTTAGGAGCTCCTAAACCAGTCGTAACAAGTGTTTCACGACGACGTCACAAGTCGTAACCCTTCTTAAATCAACATCTAACTTACGAGGTGATAAACTGGGTCATAGTTAGGAGCTCCTAAATTTAGGATGTCGTCGTGAAACGGGGGCATGGACACCTATAAAGTCTACGAGGTTAGAAACATTGATCAAATAGAACTACCCAGATTAAGACTGCGCCTTATTCCAGAGACAGTGTCGTCCACAGTACCAGGTGAAAATAAATCAAATGTTGACATTCCCGAAAGCGTCTTAGAAGGATTATTCAGGGGTGATGCTTTTTCAGGGGTGATGATTATTATTGGTCTTAAAGTTGGTTTTCCTATACTTTGCACACAATAATACACTCATTTATCGGAACTACCTTTATTGTGGTGGATTTATTTCATGAAGACTGAGCAATTAACCCAGCTGCAAACACGATACTGTACTATTCCGTGTGTGCCACTTGAGAAAATGTATCGACTTATTTTCGTTTTAGACAGAATATACATCTGGGGCAATAAATAGGATATTAAACTGTGTTCTATTTCATATCAACTTTATGTCCCTCGTGAAATGAGTTATATTTGCACTCGCTAAAGCTCGTGCAATGTTAATCATTACACAGTTTAATATCCTATATACGTGGTGGATATCTACTGTATAATAACAATTCCATAATCAACAATGTGTATTACGTCTTTTTGTATTTCTCGTGCTTAGGTGAAATGTACATGTTTTCGACTGCTAGTTCGCCCTCTCGATGAAGCTGTTTGTCGGCAGTTTTCAATGGTTTATTACATTAAAAATAATATTGAACAATTAGAATAACCCACGCGATACGAGTGGTTACGGAAAATATGTCCCTCGTCAAATTAATGTTCAAAGTCCCTCGCTGAAGCTCGGAACTGTGAACATTAATTTCACTCGGGACATATTTACCGTAATCACTCGTATCTCGTGGGTTATTCTCTATATATTTACCTATGATGATACTGTAATGATATCAGTAATCCGTGGATTTGGGAATACAACGGTACAGAAACAAAGACGGGGTACAAAAGTAAATTTCACACTCATTGATGTTCTGCGACTGGATATGCACCAATTTAGGTATCGACAATGATGTCTCCCCACAGTATCGCACCTAATCACGATCTAACTTGTCGACTCGTCATGACTGAATAGTAAGCACAACTTGTCCGGTGAAATTGTTAGTTCATCTGAGGGTTGTTCAGCGATAAGATAGCAATGCAAACTTCCAATAATATTGGTATATCGACACACACACACACACACACACACACACACACACACACACACACACACACACACACACACACACACACACACACACACTGATATATATATAAAACAGGAAGCCAGTCTGGTATTGAGGACCCATTCCAATTATTAAGTCAATAAGATACGATGGCTGTTTGGATTGATAAGCTTGAAACACGTGAAGAAAATAAATATCGATTTTTATCTCGTGACTTGATTGGAATTAATCCCATCATTTTTTAAATAACGAAATATTATACTTAAATCAATAGCACACGCGTGCAGATGTGTATGCACACGCACGCACACACACCATACACGCACACACGCGCGCACACCATACATACACACACAAACACCATACACACATAAACACGCGCGCACACACACACCATTTACGAATAGTAACTGTCAATTTGGTCAAGCTACAGCATCAACTTCACGGCACGAGCCTGTATAGGTTTTGCGCAATTCATGCCAACAAAACATACGATCGTCAGCAGTGGTTCGCCTGTACCAGCCGTGGATAGCTGGTACAGAATACATATTAATGCGTAAAATACGCCTTTGGCATCTATAATAATAGACTACCTAGGTATTAAATCAAATTACTGCAACGAAATAAATCACGTGTCCTTAACGCAGTTGAACGATGTCCATGCTACGCAGCTAGATCAATAGAAACTCATTTCCGAATCAAACAATAAATACATTAAGGCTGCTTTTATATAATTAAATATTTCCAAACCATCACATATATTATTCACTGAAACGCAAATATTGTCACTTTCCCATACAACGCTAAAATACGCTTACATCGGGAGATTTAAATAATCTATAGTTCTTCTATTCCATAGTTTGATTTATAAGGAACAATATACATGTATAACATTATTTTTGATATTGTGTCGCTTTTTGTCACTTTCTAAAGTTTCCCGCCAATTAATGAACACAATTATGTTTCTTTCACCCTAGTTCTTTAACGACCAAGAAAAACAACAGCAATCAAATCGAAAAACAACAACGACTTATTAGAACGAAAACACATTTCCTGAATTTCCTAATGAATAAGCTAGTATGTCATTTTCCGGTGTATAAATTCAATGCAAGAGATCTTCATCGGTTATAACAATGTCTTGAAAAAGGAATGATTAGTTTATTTTATATATTGTTTTTATTATTATTATTTAAGTCGTAAACCAGCAGAATGGTAAAATATTAATGAGGCCCGAAATATTGTTTTATCATTTGCTATAATTAACGAATTATTAGCAATCAAACTAAATATTTGTAAAAGTTTGATCGATAACATTAATGGTTTTTTGTACACTTTGACGAGCGTTTCATCTCAACGCAGTAGGCCTATGCATACTCACTAGTTTTTATGTTTGTTCTCTGGAATATTAAATATCGGTATGTTATTATACCTAGTGTAAAGAATAGACGTTTTCGGTCAATTCGGTTGAATTTTCTCTTTTTTCTTTCAACTACAATATTCTGTTTCAGTAATCCACCTATATGAAGACGTAGGGTGATTTTTCAAAGACGACGAAGGAACTAAAAACGTACAGGCTTCAATGCGAGACACGATGTACGTACATATATTGTTCTTGCTGTGCATGGGGTGGCAGCAGTGTCACGGCAACTTCTATGTACCTGGCTTACCGACCAAGCGATATGAAGTACTAGGAGACATCAACCTCGGCGCCATCTTCCCAATCTACGGCTACGACCGGACCAAGCCTTGTGGAGATTCCCTCAGGTCGCCTCTGATCCTTCAGTTCGTGGAAGCTCTCGTTTACGAAATCGAAAGAATAAACGCAGACGACTCCATCCTTCCACAAGTCAAATTGGGTTACGTCATCCTCGACGATTGCCTGAAGCAGACGACGACTTTGGCTCAGTGTCTGTCGTTCCTGCCCCAGAACGACGTCTGCCCCTGTTCCCCGTCGGCAGTTGCTTCCGGTTTGACAGCGACACCTACATTTGACGTGGTCGGTATGATCGGGTCGATGAAGAGCTCCAACTCTATCTCGGCTGCGTTGCTTCTCGGTCCCGCTCAACTACCACAAGTCAGTTACGCTTCATCCAGCGACGAACTCAGCGATAAGAGTCTGTACCCTTACTTTCTGAGAGTTGTTCCCCCTGATTTGTTTCAGATCGAAGGTATCGTCAACCTTATCCAGACGTTTGGCTGGACGTATATATCAGTTTTATACAGCGAAGGAAGTTACGGAGAACTCGGCTTCAAAAATTTGAAAAGGATGACGGACGAATTAGGGATTTGCATAGGATTATCGTATAAAATAGCAGAAGGATTCACTCCACTCGAATACGATAAGATTGCCGTGGATTTGCGAGGCTACGCGAGAGTTGTCGTGGTGTTCACTGGTCCGACTCAAGCCAAGGGCGTGTTCGCAGCGGTGAAGCGTACGAAAGATTACAATAAGTACATCTGGATAGGCGGAGATGCGTGGGCAAAGCGGATCCGGAACCTAGGAGAATTCTGGGAAACCGCTCTTGGGGCTTTCACGTTCTCCTTTTACTCGAAAGAACATACCAACTTCACGGCTTGGTTCAAGCGGAAGCATCCAACGACTGAGAAGAATCCCTGGTTTGAGGAATTCTGGGAAGCTCACTTTTCCTGCTCTTTTGTTCCCGGAAGTAGCAACCCGTGCGACCCTAATGCTACGCTGTCTGCAAGCAATGGCTTCCAGCCTATTGCGACAACGCCGGTAATGGACGCTGTGCGGACGTTTGCGTTAGGCCTGCACAATCTTCTCAACGAATCTTGCCCTGGCAAGACAGGAACAGCGGCTCGCGACTGCGTGAATGGGCCTTTGCTCTTGCAACACATCAAAAACCTGTCTTTCACCGGAAACAACGGTCTGGTATCCTTCGATGCGAACGGCAACATACTGGGCAGATATTTTGTGGAGCAACTGGACCGTGACGGAACTTCCTACAAGCAGGTAAAGATTGCCATTTACGACACCATGACACGGCATATGGACATTTTGGACGACCCGGTGACGTGGAAGCACGTGAACCGGGAAGACACCAATCCGTTCCCGGAGTCCGTCTGTAGCCACCCCTGTTCTGTTGGAGACTACCGCATTCAGAAGGAACTCCCCTGCTGCTGGGAATGCAAGAAGTGCCGAGAGAACGAGATGATCGTCGCCAACGGAACCAACTGCGCGTCCTGTCCAGAACACTGGTGGCCGGATCCGGGAACGGACTTCCGGTCATGCAGCAGCATCGACGCCACGTACATCGTCTGGGGAGAGTCTCTCTCAATAATGCTTCTGGTTTTTTCTGGACTCGGCGTCATCGCGTCTATCGTGGTCTTCGCGTTCTACGTCCGCCAGAACAACACCAAGTGTATCAAGGCTTCTGGTCGCGAAATGGCGTACATGATGCTGGTGGGCATCATCCTCGGATACTTGACGGTCGTGGGGCTCCTCACCCCGCCCACGGACTCCAGTTGCAAGGTGACGTATCTCTGCTTCTGCATCAGCTTCTCCTGGATCTACTCGCCTCTACTGACCAGGACGAACAGGATCTACAGGATCTTCGAGTCCAGCAAGCGCTCCACCAAGAGACCCAGTCTCGTCAGCCCGAACTCCCAGGTCGCTATCGCCGTCTCCCTCGTGTTGGTGCAGGTAATGATGATTGATGATGATGCTGATAATAATAATAATAATAATAAAAATAATAATAACAATAATAATAATAACAATAATAATAATGATGATGATAATGATCATGATTATAATAATAAAATACTAAAATGCTCTCAAAATACCCAGATATCATACTAGGATTGCTTGAAAAGAGCCGCGGCTGTATCCTTCTCTATACATTACCTGCGTAACGTAGAACACATTTAACCGTTGGAAATGTTACTGTTCTGTTTTCTAGATGATTTTGAGCATCACTGTGACGATGGTGTACAACCCCACTTCCCGACTTACAATGCCCGTCCGGACGGAGAAGTACGTGGAGCTGAGCTGCGACTTCACCATGGAAGGTCTAACCTCGTTCCTGGCTTACAACCTCATTCTGGTTGGCGTCTGCTCCTGCTTTGCCTTCAAGACCCGGAAGTTGCCGGAAAACTTCAACGAGTCGCGATTCATCTCGATGTGCGTATACACGACTCTGGTTCTTTGGTTGGCCTTCATTCCGTCTTACTTCACAGCAGGGCGACAGTACTTAAAGACCGTCATGCTCTCGATCGTCTTGATCCTAAACGAGACGGTCGCCATTTGTTTCCTATATCTGCCTAAGATTTATGCGTCGATTTACATAGAGAAGGATTCGTCCACTAACAACGGAACACGATTCTCGCATTCAACTTATACGACGAATGTTCCGCCAGCGACTAACTCCAATCCTGGCAGTGTGAACTTCCTCCAGGTCCAGCCAACGCTAGTGACGAACACTTGATCATCATCACGTGACGAACACCTCATCCTCTTCACGCGACGAACACCCGACCCTCAGCACGTGCCGAACGCCTCATTCTCATCATGTGACGAACGCCTCATTCTAATTACGTGACGAACAGCTGATCCTCATCACGTGACGAACACCTGGGGGCCTATTCGCGAAACATTGTTACGTTATTCTTAGCCTAAGAACGTGCGTAATATTTTCATAGCCCTTTAAGATTGTCGTACGATCGTAAGAACATTTCATGATTAGGCTCCCTGATCCGTATCACTTGGCGAATACCTGACGAACACCTGATCATAATCACGTGAAGAGCACCTGATTCGCATCACGTGACGAGCACCTCAGTCTTGTCACAGGTTCCTGCGACACGTGAAGACTTGAACACCACTGAAGGGGTCTGTCTATAGGTATAGCTAGGCCTATACTTTCTCTCCAGTACTACCTAAACGTCATATAATTAACCTATTGCGAGCTGTCAGTAATAGTAGTGATAGTACCTGTCAGCCAATCATAATTCAGCAAAGCTTAAAGCTGTGAATAACTTGATTAGCCACATGGAAAGTGTCCGACAAACACCTCGCAAAGCAAGACTAATGCAGATGAAAACTTTGTATTCAGGTATATCGTGAAACCATGTGCGTGGAAGAAATGCCGGCAGAAATGTTCTGGCTCGACGCTATCGTCTGTTTGCACGCTTTTAGCAGGTGGAAAAGCTTGACGTATATTTCGATGGGGCGTGGCTTCGCGATAGGTCAATTCACTTACCGCACGAACATATCTTGTTGGTCTTCACTGTAGATATCAGTTCACTGGAGTAATGACAATGACAGCGTCCAACGTTGATACTCCGACACCATGGGAGAAGGCTGCCTATATGTTTTTAAATCACCGATAGAATCACGAGTTCGACGTGTACAACATTCGCTACCAACAGCTCGTAGAATTTGAGCACATTCATTCAACTGCCTGTAGTTGTTAAAAGGAATGTCGGGCATTTGTGGAATTAATAAAATGAATGAATCACCCTGGGATGTAGAGAGTTCGTGTGCATATGTAGCATGCTAAAGTATACATTATATATCTGTATACGGAGCGCATAACCTAGAGAAATGACAGAAATAGAATCGAAATGATTTTCTAATGCATATCCAAAGTATAAATCTAGATATCGAGTAACTAAAAATATATCGTTAATGAAGTACTACTTACCTAGGATTTCATATAATTCAAGCCACTATTCATTTAATCAAGTACTTTACTGAAGGAAAATTGAAGAATGTTCAGCTTAACCAAGTCCAAACAGGTAATATATATATATATATATATCTAATAATAAAGTCATTTATTTGATTAAAAGAAATAATGATAATAATAATAAATAATAATAATATTAAGCAGACATGCTACCAGTCTAGTCAACCTCGCTTAGCAATCTGATATATTACAAGGTAGGACACTTGATGGTCCCTCAACTCTCGACTGAAACTTTAAATGTGCATATCCATCATATTTTCAAGCTCTGTAGTTATCCTGATGATACCACTTCCTGCTCCCCGTGGGTGCAGTTCTCACCATAAATACCTCTGAATTTAATCGCATCTCTGATAACCCTGAACGAAGTTTATTGAAATTTTCAGAGAACAACAATGAATCATCCTAGTTGTGTAGACGGAAGTTCAAGGACTCAATGCACGTTCTCTCTTCTGGTTGGTTAAAAAATACAAAGTAAATGGTCGTGAGGGAAATTCAAAGCTAGATATTTAATTTTGACAGTGCACGTGAAACAGTTTATTCAAAATACGATGTCTAGCAGACAGCAATGCTTTGAATTTCCCGCAAGACTATTTACTATTTATTTTTAACCAACCCGAAGAGAAAACGTGCATTGGGTACTTGAACTTCCGTCTATCTCATTTACGGAATGGTTCGCTTTTCTGTAGTAAATACATAATTTCATGAATGTTGCATTATGGAAGGTATTGTCTAAAGATCGTGGCTGCACCATGATACTGGATAATGTATCAATATATTATATTTGTACACTTTGAAATACGTTTAGTCGTGGTAATAGACCAACTTCTGACACGAATTATTGTACAACACACAGTCATGCTGGTGTCAAGAACCGCATTATGACGTCTCTGGCCACGATTAGGTACTGAATCGGTATGGCGATCTGACGTCATTAAACTCTTCGTGTAAAGCAACGGAATGCTATATTAGTAAAAATTGAGGTATAATGACATGTTAATGAAGCATTAGTGTTTCATTCAACTTGGTCAAGACGTATATTGCTGCTTAATCGGAAATAAATCACAAATATAATACATTGCTTATGCATGTTGTAATACCGAAATTAAATCCGCTATTATAGTAACCCTTTAACTGTTCAAGTAATCGTAAACTTTGCTATAGAATACTTCCGATTAATTCGACCAATGCTTAGAATATTAAAAATCCTCCCCATCCCCCGGAAATGTGTTCAGTGAATAATTACGTTTGTATACCACGCAGTACTTTCTAATACTAACTGACGTATACCAGGTTCGACAAAGGAGCTCAGTAAGGAGGTTAGTCGGGTACTGATGACAATCAACGGGTAATTTTAGATTGGATTAATACGAAAACGGGCCATTGTAATTAAAGAAGAGATCGATCACACCTCTATCACTCGTCCTATATAACGTCAACCTCAAACTATACCAGCCGCTTCCATCTTAGGATCTCAGATTAACAATCATCAGTCTCGTTAAGTAGCCACGATGTAGTCTTCTAAGTGTAAGGTAGCTGATTAAACACACACACACACACACACACACGCACGCACGCACGCACGCACGCACACACACACACAAACATACACACACACGCGCGCACACACACACACACACACAAGGAAGCACAACATAATGAGATAATCCGAGGTGACCGAGTGTTATCATCCTAGGGTTGTATGATTACACCGAAAATAGACATCTGATACCATAATTACGCATAGTAATGCATAAAGAATAATGAAATTGTGGAGTTAATTAGAAATATGATTCTTGTTTGCTAACAGTTTTGGTTTCCTATTAAGATTATAGAGGAACGTCCGTTTTACATAGCCTTGACAGCTTGAAGATGTGTAGTACATGTACTAGCATGTAGCATGTACAGCACAATCATTGTACACGGGGGTACTTACTTCCTTTCCTATTTCACTTCGAATATCATGTGAAGTGAGATAGGAACGAAATTAAGTACCCCTGCGATGCGAGGATGGTACAGCACCAGTCACAGACATCTCACTTGGCTAACCAACAATGTTCTACCAACATCGGTACTCCTCGACTCCTGTCCGTTTATACACGCTGTACCAGAATGAGATGGCGGACCTTTAATGTTTTATGCTCACGCCCTCTGATGAGAACATTTAAAATATATAGTTATATATTTATTTTTTTTATTTAAAAAAAATAAATCTATTTTTGGGGTTTAGATCCGCTTTTTACGTCAATAATAAATATCACGGCTTGTTATTTTATCAACCAAACATTCACCTTTTATGCACGCATCAACAAGATATTTAGAATCGAACCATTTATGTACGCATCGGCAAAATATTATTATTATTATTATTATTATTAATTGGGGTTTATAGGCGCTTTCAAGATTCTTTCACATATCACAGTTTATCAGTTTTAGGGCAGCAGGAAACCAGCAACATCCGTAGTGCTGAATGCTGCAGTAAACCTGCTGGTACTAACAGACCAAGGATGATATCTCACCATACACAGCGCATCCTATCATGATCGCGAGTATTGATGCCGGAATCGAACACGGAACCTTGATGCCGAGCTTCCGGGACGGGATTTGAACCCAGGGCCTCTGGCTCCGAAGTCCTAACGATATACCATTGCACCACCCGTCCCCATCATCCAAATAATCACTATTCCCCCACCCCCCCCTCTCTCTCTCTCTCTCACACACACACACATACACACACACATACACACACACACACATACAGAGCCACACTACTCCCGTTCACCAAACCGTGAATGGGTACCCGGTATGATGAGATGAGATGGAATTGTGAATGTTAACCTTCTAGTCCCTTAAATGGCAGCTTAGGTTGTATACTCCTCATGCAGGGAGTTGAGAAGGTGATGATGATGAGTGCACGTCGATCTCTTCACCAGGGTAATAATGTAGCGTTATGAAGCGTTGATTATTCCCCACATTATTACCCACATCCTAATTTTTAGTTTTCTCCTCTTTTTTTAAAATTCTTCTACTTATATTTCGCTTATAGCATGTTCATACGTGGAGTATTGCGCTATACACATGGATTACTACTACTACTACTACTATTATTATTATTATTATTATTATTGGAAATAAATCATGCTGAAGTATGCCGTAGCAAGACGTAGAAGACCTACGTGGTGATTTGTGGTCATTTAACCCTCTCTATATTGAAGGAACCGGAGATGCAGTAAGAGCAGTGGCCGTGCCTAATCCAGCAGGGAGAGAGTTAAAACAGTAACTGCACTCCAACCACCACGCGTATACAGGTGAAAGATTTGCTTCAACGACGTTCAATTATATATAGTGTTCACTGAATGACATAAGGTACAGTGCATACCGCATCTAAAGCACATTATACGATAGTGAAAATACCTAATGTAATCTGAAGTCTGCTCGGTATTACATAGTATCCTATTACATGAGAAGAAAGATAAGAAGTGTTTCTTTAGAAACTGGTCGTTTGTTCCTTCTACACATGGGCAAGATGGAATTACAGGTTCTAAACATGTGCATTAATGAATGACTGGTGGGAAGAGATATGTAGAAGATAATATTCGTGTTTTATGTTTTCCTTAAATAAATTGCCGTTTAAATATTCTTATACATTCTTATGTGTGTGTGTGTGTGTGTGTGTGTGTGTGTGTGTGTGTGTGTGTGTGTGTGTGTGTGTATGTATTCGTGTGTGTATATGAGACAGAGTGAGAGAGAGACAGCATATGCCTACAGTCCCACTCGGTATGTGTGTTGATGTGAGTTCTGTTTCTGTTTAATTAGCCAAAAGCGATATTTTAAGTACCTAGGCGCTTTGCCCCACACTTTAGGACATATTTATTCGTGTTTTCTTCGTTGGTTCTTTCTTTGAGTGTTTGTGATATTTTGTAGCTTGGGTAGACCTCGATAGTTTGCATCTGCTTTGAGCTGTCTCCGACTTTAACGAAGTTCTTGCTTAAGGGGGGCGTCTTTGATTGATTGATTGAAGTTTGGTGTTTTTACAGTCGCCAGCATTGCTGATTTCGGCAGACTGGTCCCACCTTGGGACGCATGTGTGGTAGGGGGGAATGGAAACTTTGGATGT
>JAUTBT010000361.1:0-11295 GCA_032361225.1 Lepetodrilus schrolli | reverse complement strand
AGACCAAGGATGATAACTGCATTGCCACTCTACAGACAACGCATCCTATCAATATCACGTCAGAAAGGTAACTTTCGTGAACATTGATGCCAGACCTCTGGGGCGGGATTTGAACCTGGAACCTTTGGCTCCAAAGTTCAATGTTATACTACTGTGCTACCACCCGCCTCTTCAGTATTATAATGTAACATTAAAATCCATATGACCGTGACAGAAATATAACTTGTACTTATTCATTATTATCAACAGTATTGGCTGCTATGTACAAGGAAATTACTTGAATGTATACAAATTAACAAGGCAACATTTGATGTTCATACACACAACAGTAGATGAGTTCTAAATCTAATTGTCTGAGAAACAATTGAAAATATATTTGCAGCCTAAACTGTTGATGTCAAATTACCAAAAATGTGCTATAGAGCCGATATTATAACATTCATATTATGTGCAAAGCTAGTTATGCTTGTTACGTTTTGCTCAACTTAAGGTGGATTATCAAAGTTTAGATTAAAGAAAAATTTAATCTTCCCATATATTTACGTCAGTATTAATTTCCAATGTGATCTCTTGTGTAATTATGCCTTCACTGCTATTCATTATGTGTACATGTATATGAAAATGCATGATATATTTTCCGTGAGAAACCTAATTGTACATACACTATAGCAGCATTGTCTGGAGCTACATGTATGAATTTGTCTTAATGAAATTAACTCTATCCATTCTGGCTGCAACTGGAGATGCCCTAATCCAACATGGACAGAGTTGGCAAAGTTCAGAAGTCACTAATGTGGTTATTACATATTCTGATACAAATTTCCAAGACAAATGGGTTTTTTTAATGCACAAATTCTCTGCCAATGTCTCATTATCTGTTGTGTTCACTATTAACCCTCTCCCTGCTGGATAAGATACAGACACTGCTCTTTTGGGCACCTCCCTTTGCCTCCAGCATGGAGAGAGTTAAATGACTGCCCGAGGAAAAAACAGCGGGTAATTAAGTCTATATGTAGAACAAAGAACTGTTGTTGTACATGGATTTAGAACAGAGTACTGTTATAAATGGCAATACAGCTTATTTATTATTATGGTAGATTGATATCTATATTTTCCCCTGTTTAGTAGAAAATTATTTTAAGAGAATTAAAACAACTATTTGATATTGCATGACCCTGTCATCTTCATAAGGGTGTATTAGATTCATCACTCTAGTGGTGCCAGTGTTGACTCATGGTGGATACGCAGTGAGCACTTGAATCTAATGGCAGGAGTAAACACCGAGTGAATCAATATGTGACAAATTAAAATAATAACTAAATTGACACACTTCTTCGATTGAACTGCTTTCTCGCCCAGAAAATAATGTTGAAAAATATGAATATATATATTTTTTAACGCACTCGTTCTTTTGTTTACTCCTGCCAAAATGCAGTGTACTAGTATACACCTGACCTTTCCTGACCTTCCTCGGATTAAACATGGGGTGTTCTATTGGGAATTTCATCACTCCAGTGTCACCATAGGGTCAAATGATGAATTGAATACTACCTACGATAGATATTTCTATATTCACGAAAATACCAACTCCTATGAGAGTGACCCAGTTGAATGGCGACCTAGATGACTTGTGACCAAGACAGACATGTGACCTAGACAGTGGAAGGCATGAGAGTCCATGGTGATGCCTGTCAGACTCAAATACATTATACATGTTCCTCCTACATTATACATGTTCCTCCACAGCAGATTTCTACATAAATTATGTAACACATAACATGTGATGTCACTAAGTGTCTACACAGCCAGTCTGACCAGCAAACACTTAACATTCACCAGAAGAAAAATGCAAATGTGATACATGTATATATTTATATATATTATATTTTATGTGTATTATATATAATGGCTATAATCTTATGATCCTAGTAATAAAATTGATAACATAAGTATAGTTTTGTGTTGCTATTTTGCAGGATCGTGCTTAGCATTTCTATATATACAAAGCATATTTTAGTATAATTCTCCATACGATTTATTTTCAAACATAAAATTACAATTATTCCATGGTTGAAACTGATTATTGGACCACAACTCAACTTGCCTTTGTTCATTAGGAAAATTATTTAATGTGTCAGGTATTATAAGATATGATGAAAGTGTTCAGTGCTTCATGCTCTATGGCGTAGAACAGTATCTGGGAGGGTTGGTTGTTGATAACTGTTGATAATCGCTGTTACATGATAGAATGGCACCCCTCCACATATTTAGCAAAAGTGCGAAGTAAAATAGTAATAGGTTAAATAGACAGATTTTTCATTCGGCGATCTAAAAAGTTGGAATTTTGGAATTGGCAGGATATATTCATTTCATAACTCTGTGCAAAATATTAGTGACCTGCGTTAAATAGTTTTTGAGTAACGATACCAAACAGGGGTTTGTATTATTACCTGCCAGACTATAGTCAACAGCAATCGTAGCAACTTTGTGACATATTGAGTCAGAGATATATGCTCGCACCTAAATGCTAGGTTTCCATTATACAGCACGGCTGTGATCTTGGAAGTTTCCCTACCAATCGAAATGCACGTTACAAAATGAAATAAAGCAAAGTAATCCTGGTATTTTTGTAATTTAAATACATATAATTCTAAAACATAGCTGGTTAATTTTCACTAGGATTACCTGTTATGTGTATTGCAATGCCAAATTAAATCACTGGATGTATGCATCATTGTAAAGTCGATAATATATAAATATTTGTGTGTGTAGGAATACAAATATGTTTGTGTATGGCAATGATGTGGCCCTTCCAATCAAACTGCTGCTAATTTGAAATTTCATAAATAGAATTTGACATAATTTCTGCTAAGATTTCACTGGGATTATCTGTTTAATGTATAATAATTAACATATGACATTGACAGCATTTACATTCCATCCGTAAAAATTGACTGGCAATTGCCCATTTCCGTAACACTTATCGCACATTTCTGCCATAATGTCAACGTTCCACTTACGTCCGAGTGCATACGAGAATGTCGCTGGGTCAGTCCACAGTTCAAGCACAGTAACATCCCTTTATAACTCTGACCTCACAACCATGTTACTCTGCAATTTGCTACTAAGTACAGCTTGAATAATTTTCTTCCTCAAAAATGAGATACTGATCAGTTAAATAGTTAGAGTATCCCTTCTACATGTTCTAAGTATCGATAAACTTGATATCAAGACACAAAGTAGAGATAATAATTATTACTTAAAATAATTTGTTAATGTCATTTTATGTAGAATATCGAACAATAATAATGTTCCACACAATAAAGATCTGTACAATGACACAATTAGAATTGTACGACACACTGATAGGGATAGGAACAGTAAGTTGACATGAGTGAGCCTGTGAATATCCGGTCACAGTAACTGGTCGGACATCTAAATGTGCTACGCATTGACACGCTCCAGCCTAACAGCCTGTGATATTAATGAAAAGCTCTGATGCTCAGTCGGTAGAGTGTTGGACTCGCAATCCGACAACTTGGGTTTCAATCCCAGGATCGGAAGTGGTTATCTGTTTCAATGGCGCCCAACATGTATCCGAGTCGTTCCCGGTGTGGTATCATATCTGTCCCCCTATCACAAATGTCCCTCTATCCAATCAGAGCTCAGAAATGTATTTGCCTTATGAGTATTTCGCCATCACAAATGTCCCCCTTGCACAGATTTTTGTGTGTGATTTTATGGAAATTACTAGGTAATAGTAGCTTTAACTCTTAGCGAGTTAAAAATGGGCAACTCGACTCGCTTTGACAACTGATTTGACTGTAAAATTGATGTTTATTCTCTGATTTGTGCTTCAGGCAGTCTGAAATTCTGCATGCTAAATGCTATTTGTAAACTACATGTATTTCTGTGCTATAACTATGATAATTGTAAACATCTAACACTGTTGGAATTTCACCGATTACTATTATGTTATTTTTATTAGTTATTATTATTATTATTATTATTATTTGTTTAATTATTATTATATTATTATTATTATTATTTGTTTAATTATTATTATATTATTATTTTAATCTGTAGAATCATGAGTACTGACACTGTATGCAGACGAATTGTCAAGATAATGTAAACTATGTTAATCTACAATCAGTTGTACCAGGGCGTACCATTAAATTACAGAAAATGTGTTGTTATGGCATGTTTTGTTTCACCACACCAAACAAACTGATAATCATATATATCACCCAATATAATTTTTAAGTCATTAAAGAAGAAAAATGCCACATGATAAAAATTTTACTGTGAAGTCAAATCTTTAGGCTGCTGTGCATTTGCACTGTGACATCATAGCAATGCTACATCACAATTGTAGCGATGACATCACAATGGTTGAACAATCAAATACTTGGGTCAAGCGATATCTACAGCATGACATCACAATGGTAGAACAATCAAATAAACAATCAAATAAACCAAGAATTGGGTCAAACGATATCTACTGCTGTAGATATCGCTTGTTATTTGAAAGCTATATCTACTGCGAACAGACAGTATTGGGTGATAAAATAACAATCCATTAATCCTAGTGGATACGAGAGTTTCGTGAAACGGTACCATGACCTGCATTGCACTATAGGGTTTTACTGTAGATGACGTACGCCATGCTTTTACTATAGCAGGAAATGACGTAGGCCTGGATTTACGCCGGGACTACCGGTACGACCCATTCGTGAAACGCAGGCCACGACATCTTTCAATAGTAATCACTCTCGATACTCTGTAAGAAAAGAAATTAAGTATCTATAGGCTTAATCGATTTTCACGTATTAACGAAATATTTGGTACAATCTTGAAATCAATAAATTGTAGTTTATTGAGGCCGAAGTACTAGTATTTCATTATACAATCTCATCTAAATCGGATCAAAAACCGATGATCATACCTCAGACGTTTGGACAGTCGTCCAGCTGTCGACAAAGACCATCCAAATTATTAACCGAGTGAAAACTTCTTCTTTTTTAACGTTCTACCACTGCGCTACCACTCGCCCCAAACTTAGCTGTAAATTTGGGAGATATATGTGATACTGATAATGATACATACAGTAGGCTTCAGGGGACCGTTAAGAGTCTGACATTATATATGTAAGCACCGGTTATGCTCCTATATAAATACGTTCTTTCTTTGTATTTTTCAGGTCGAAGGAGAAAGAAGCGATCGGTCCTCAATTCACTGCGACGTGAAGTTCTACGGAAATATTCTGACGTTGAAAATTCGTGAGAACCTCATGTTTGGCCATGTGATTGTGACACCTGCGCCCATATATGGTTGTGCTTTATGTCTTCCCCCAAATAACCTCTGGATATAACATATACAGCTGGATTATAGCATTATGTACTTCTACACCTGTGTTTTGTCAAAGTCAAAGTAATATTGTATTAGCCGTACACGGGAACAACAACCAAATGGTTTCCCGCAATTTCCATAAATGAAACGGAATTCGAAGAGAAGCAATATTGCATTTATGCAGATTCATCTTTATTTTTCCGACATTTAAATCTCGTGTAGATCGGAATTATATTATTGAACGGTTCCAATAGGATTCCATTTGGTTTCGTAGAAGACAGCAAGCACCTATAAACTCGTGGAATGGTTTAAAGATTACAAAGAGACCATGGACTTAAAGGAAGTGACGTCATACGGCTTCGGAGCGTCCATGGAAGACATAACCTCTTCGTCTACTGAGGATTGACAGCGATGATCTTGAAACAGAGTGAACCTGCTACAAGGACACCGTTCTGTGTATATCTGTTGGCGTCAGATATAAAGAGGGACTTATTGTTGAAGGCACGAATTCTGAAGCTGTCGCTTATTATTATTCATATTTATCAAATTTTAACGTATAATATTTGTTTGTTATAATTATTATGTAGTGTTCCAACACATGTAGTTATTTTTACGGTATTTATGCTTTGCATTCGTGTTCCAATTCAGTTACACTTATTAGAATGTCTCTCTAGCTTATTAATGACATAATGACTGACCTGGATAGCGCAATGTATTCGGCGGGCCACAGATATAAGACACATAAAGAATTAAGTATGAATAAATATTTGTTTCTTTGTTGACGACACGTTATTAATTAATTTTCTAAGTTTCCATAGACAGAAAGTTAAGTTAAGGTGCCTACGTTCACAAAAAAAAATGCATGATACCGGAAGAAGACGACCAGCAGAAATATAGACTTGACATCGTAATCAAAATAAATGGACCCTTATAAAAGCTCGACCCTTATCCGTACATAACTTACAACCAGGCCTTACAAGTACAAGTTCATGCTAAAGCTCAAATTATTTATAGTGATTTGTAAACACAACTTTGAGTTGAGCATGAAATCGTACTAAAAAAAAAGGTTTTAGGTAGCACTGGACCACAGGTGTAGAGGAACGTGACTGAGGATGACATCTGGGCTGCGTTCAGTCTGCAATACATTTTCCCCACACTACACTACGCTACTCTCCTACAAAGCATGTGTCCAGTCCATTCCCTTCATCCCTTGTACTATTTCCTACAACACACTTAATGCTCAAAGGCCGAAGTAAAAAATAGTGCTACGTAGTAATACCGTGTGTTGGCTGAACGGCTACTGTAGCGCTTTGTAGCACTTCGTAGAGAAATATATTGCAGTGTGAATTAATCCCTGATAAAGGAAGCTCGTAATCTAGACGAAGTGACATCTCCCGAACATACCTTAGATCACCTAAAAGGAACAATCATGTCAAGGTCATTATAGACGGCGATTCAAACCAAAACAAATTGTCAGAAAGTTTTTCGCAGTAATAATTTCAAATAGTTCACACATACCTCCTCTACTTATTTTAGAAAGTAGAGGTGTGTGTTTGTATGTGTGTGTGGATCTGCATAATCGTTTTATATTGATTTAAATATATTATACCCCGGAACTATACCTATCCATCTCAAAACTCGCGATCTAGACAAGCTAACATTTTCGGAACATGCTCTAGATCACTCCAAACGAACACAGTCCTGATAAAGTACAATATTGTATCCATGGGCCAAAGATTTCCTCAGCGACGTTAAAGAACAGATCAATCAATTAAGTTATCCCGGAACAATACCCATCCATCTAAAAGAACTCGTGGTATTAATAAACAAGCTAACATCTGAACATGCATTAAATCACCCAAAACGAACGCAAACACGTAAAAGTCCATTATCGTATGGTGCCATAGGTGAAAGATCCCCCCAGCGACGTTAAAGAGCACATCTATCAAGTTATCCCGGAACTATACCTATCCATCTAGAAAACTATTAATCTTGCGACCTTGTTATTTTGACAGTTGTCATACTTACATTCACACAGTAGCTAAGCGTTCGATATATCGATATATACGCCTGTACCACGTCTAGCCTAACTGCGTCATTGAGCATGAATATCCGCTTTCAAGCATGTTGAAGAAGGATTAGAGGAACACACTCATTAGGACGACGTATTTACACTGGTGGCAACTTGCTCACCAGAACAATGAACAGGTCGGTCGAAAGTGGGATCTATTCCATCTGAATCCAAACTGATGCCTCTCCGAGTCCGTAATCCGGGTACTTCCTTGGGCGTTGATCGACGTGTCGGTCAGAAATCCCCTGTGACCAGTCATTCCGGATGTCAGCGATCGCGGGCTGTTGACGTCATATCGATACACAAAACGTCAATCATAGTGGCCCCTGAGTGACAGTTATTCTAGATCATACCTGTCCTGACCGTGTTCTTGTAAACAGGTAGTGCAAATGTCATCTGGATTGAGCAGGGGATGTGTATACATGGCCTGTTTTTGCTCCTAAACAGGTAGTGCTAATGCCATTGCAATTTAGCAGGGGATGTATAGCCTACATGTCCTGTTTTTAGCTTGGTAGTCCAAATGCCATTGAAGTTTATTACGTGTATACTGTAATAGTATACTGCATATACAGGTTATGTCTGCAACAACCTTACACATTTGATCAATTTCACGCTACGGACGAGTGCACGAAATCAGGGTACACATTATTCGGTTTGATCTTAAAATACAGAATGTATTTAATGCGTAGGAATTAAATGCGACCACAAGCCAGGCGCAGTTTTCGCATTAATATCCTGCTCGCATTAAATTCCTGATTTACAGTATATGGCCTGTTTTTGCTTGCATACAGGTAATGCAAATGCTATTGAAATTGAGAGCATGGGATGTGTATACATGGCCTGTTTTTGCTTGTAAACAGGTAGTGCAAATGGCATTGGAATTGAGCAGGTGGTGTGCATATATACGCACTCTATTTCTGCGTGTAAACAGTTAGTAGGGCCTTCAAATGCGTATAGCCTACATGCCCTGGTTTTAGCTTGCATACAGGAAATGCAAATGCCATTGGGATTGAGTAGGGGATGTGCATACATGTTCTGTGTTTGCTTGTAAACAGGTAGTACAAATGCCATTGGAATAGAGCAATGTATGTATATAAATGTATAGCCTACTGTATGTGTTTTGCTTGCAACAGGTAATGCAAATGCCGATGGTATTTAGCATGGTAAGGGGGGGGTGCTTGTATATGAATTTGCGTTTTACAAAAGGGTTGTACGTACTGTAGTTGGCGGCGTACATCCGGTCACATGGTTACGAAGCCTTTTGAGTACGGATTCATGCTCAAGCTCAAATTTTATATGTGAATTTGTGTTGAGCTTTGAGTTGAGCATGAAATCGTGCTCAAAGATAGTTCGTAATCTTGGGGTTGTATTTTAGCAGGAAATGACGTATAGCTCTATTTACGTCAGGGACTATCGATATGATCCTTTCTTTAAATTTCAGGGACACTATCCACGGGGCTATAAACAATCGATTGTAAACGTAAACCTAAGAGGAGGATGGTGACCACTACTCTCAGCTTACGATAGGTTTACAATCGATCGTAAAGATAAGACAGCTACATGAGTCGATCATACCCCGATCCAGACGTTTCCTTTTAGTTGGGAATTAGACACAAGGCCAGCGTTTTACGAAATGGTCGGTAGTCCTAGCATAAATCGAGGTTGACCTTATTTCCTGCGATTTGAAAAGCATGATTTACGCCCAAATTTACGCCATAAAGACAGTTGGTTCAATTTACATTACGGTTGCGTACCTTTCCATCTACAATCGGTCTTGAGGCTGAAACTCAAATTTGTTCCGTTCCGTCGCGGCTCAATGCTATCTTAAACTAATCCAGGCCTTGAGTTATGCCCGGTGTATGATCGTATTTACGTCCGAACTACAGTTAAGTACGATCCTTTCGTGAAACGCAGGGAAAGCATATCATAATTTATTGTGTTATAAAAATAAGTAGCTTCTAAACCCAGCTCTGTTAGGTAACAAAATGGAATATATTTTAATTTGTTTTCCATCCAAGAAGAGAGAGAAGTTTATCATCATTATAATGTCAACTTTTCAGAAGAAAAAAATAAAATAAAAAATGTACGGATTAAATAATTTCAACAGCTAAAATAAAATTGAAAATGTCCATGAATGGTTTTCGCATGACTGGAATTTCCAAGGAACTATCAAACGTTCGTGAATGAATTCCAAGATACAATTTGAGAATGACGAGAGACAGAAAAAAATGGGGATATATTTTGCAGAATTGACTAGATTTTGCTTCTTGTCTATGGACTGTATGATCAACTTCCTGTGTTGCGTGCCCTGGCAACCATATGATAATGGCAACTAGTTATAATGTTCTATTCCAACATGGAACCTTGCCAAACATTTACATCAATGCAAGAAAAGTAACTCGTCATTCGTATAATCCCGTTACAATGTTAGACTATTATTTGTTAAGTGCGTTGGTGGCAATTTTTATATAAGATAGTATTGCCACTATAAGTCTTTGACAAGGAATAATATTAGGTATACGATCGAATAATAATAATAATTTTCTCAATATTCAGTAGAATTGTGTCTTTAAAAAGCATATTGGACGCGAAAGATCGCTTGTAGTCTGATTGAGGCAGATGGTTCTCGGCGTTTCAGACGGTTAACCCTCTCCATGCTGAAAGCAGCCGAGATACCATATAGTGCCATAACATAGCAGTGCCTGTGCCTAATCCAGCAGGGAAAGGGTTAAAGAAACCATGACGAACATTGAAGGCTGAACATAATTTATGATCATGTCAAACTTGCAAAAGGATTTTTAATATCAGAATATATGAATATATATTGCATACAAAGATCGTGGGAAATTGGGATGGTGTAGAAGGCAACGCACCCACACTATTCCCTGCTCACGCACGCACACACGCACGCATGCACGCACGCACGCACGCACGCCATGACATGAACACATTTATTACCGCCAATTTTCTATTAAGCGAATAATGGAAGTGTAGTGTAAATCAGAAACGTTACTAAAATATAATATATTCTATGGAATTCCTAATAAATGGGCATGGGACTCGTATCTAGATACTCTCATATCCACTATGAGACCATATAGCGCTCTCTGATAACTATGTGTAAAAGATTCCTACGAGAGTCCTTAGTCCTTATGGTCTCGTAGTAGATGCGAGAGTTTTGAGAAACGATGTCCTGAATTATTTCACCACAAATTTAAATAAAGGAGTTTTCTGCTGGAATAAAACCTAGAAAGAAAAAAAGAAAAGAAAAAAAATAATTAAAAAAACCAAAGGAGTTTTGATTACGAACGTTCATCTACGTACGACACCATATTATAACGATGGGATATAATGGAAACCAATAACGGCTTAGTAGATAGGCGTTGAGTACAAGATGACTAGTTGATATGAAGAAAATAAATAAGAAATTAATGATTATTGATGCGCTCCATTTCCACTGACAGGCAACCCAATTTTGGTTGTTAAATGAGCTAAATTAACGCCCGACAGTTTCGTATTAACACGTATATTCCATCGGAGTTTTGTAGAATTGGATTACGCTATATATTATTCTGCATGCATGCGTGTGTGCGTGTGTGAGCAGGGAATAGTGTGGGTGCGTTGCCTTCTACACAATCCCAAAAGAGAGGGAGAGGGAGGAGAGAAAGAGAGAGAGAGAGAGAGAGAGAGAGAGAAAGAGAGAGAGAGGAAATGAGACGGCTAAGGTTATTAGACTACCAATACTAATTATTAGGTTTCAGTCCTTGACAGTTTTGCATCATCCATGGCTCGTACGTTTTACAGTCACGCATTCTTCTCCCACGTAAAACAACTAACTCAATCAGTAACCCTGTGTGGCAGTTAGTTGAATA
>JAUTBT010000360.1:0-11296 GCA_032361225.1 Lepetodrilus schrolli | reverse complement strand
AACTTTCACGAACATTGATGCCGGGCCCCCGGGGCGGGATTTGAACCTGGAACCTTTGGCTCCGAAGTCCAACTGCTCTAGTCCAAGTAAAACAACATTTATCGTGCAACGCAATGCAGTAACAATGGTCATTCATGATGCGATGTAGACAGTGATTGTGCCATAATTGTCTAGAGCCGTTGGCAATGTTAGAGAAAACTATGCATTATTATCGTTTATAACTTGAATAAGGTAAGCTTTAGTCTACGTTTAACGCATACTTCATAAATCAATCTGTTTACTAATAAATTGGTGACATCACGTTTCAAAGTCGTCAGCTGTAGCGTGATCATCAGAACAAAATGGATAGCCACAATTTTGAGAAATAATATGGGGTCTAGAAGTCAGTATTACCCGGCAAAACAAACAAGGCTACATCGATAAGATGCAGTACACGCGAGCTTTTAAAGATTCCTAGAATTTGATCTGAATGGTAATAAATATTACATAGACAAAATATTAACAACTACAAGGTTCGAATTTAATTTTTAAAGGTACAACAAGCAATATAAAAAGTCCACAAGCAGAAATGTATCTTTCGTTTATCAATTAAATAAAACTTGAACGTCAAAAACGGGACAACCAACAACAGTATGCATGTCCGAGACTAAATCACGTCAAGACCTGGAAAAACATCTCTGGAAAAACATCAAGAAATGCACGATATCTCGCACACAACATCGTCCATCGGCCGATAACCAATGTCAATTTTCAGCTCGTGCATTCATTTCTTCAGTTTTCAATTGGCACGTTGTCGAAGGTGTTGCGCGCTGCCGATCTGCGGCACATTTCTTTGATGGTGGCGTTCTCACATCGTCCCCTTCATCACTAACATTTACGTTTTAAAAAACTTGTTATCATAAAAAAGTCTATTACGTAATGGCCACTTCTGACTAACCTATATATAGCTATAAAATATGTTTGGATGATGATTTTGCATAATTAATTTCCGGTATCCTTCCCGAATTTCCATGAACACAGGACACGGGCGGGTAACTCTTAACTAGATGAAAACTATGACGGATGTCATGAGTCGTGCACACGCGCTTTGTAAATCGTGTTGAGCGGTCGGATTAAGAAAAGAATGCCACCAAATGGTAGACGCAAAAATATTTGTCTTTGTTTCAATACCTTGACGCTAACTGAAATGTTAACACGCATTTTGCGTCTTAGCATCCGTTAATTTAGAACCTTGAACTAGTGGGAGATGAGGAATAACTTATCAGTATGCGGTTGAAGTTGTATATGTAGTCAAAAGAAATGCATATATTTTCAGGTAAAGCCTCATCAGACCACTATGTAGGTCAACTTTCTGTGATCGTTACAGTGATTGCGTTTAAGGCTTGTCTTACATTTACAATATGTACAAAGTAAGCATGATTTATAAGTGAGTGAGTGATCTATTGTTTTACGTCACAGTGGGAATCTTTTACCCATACGTGACGACGAATTAATTAATTATACAATATGAATGGGTTAAAATGGAACGCAGCATGAAAAACATGCACACAAAAAATTGATTAAAAGTGAATATATGATTGAATAAATGGAATGATGAAATTGAATTGGAATACATAGTGTGAATACAATAGAATGAAGTATGTGCAGTGGTGAAAGATTAAAACGCATGATTTATAATGATTAGACAAGAAGTATAAACTTTAAAGAAAAATAGTTAAAATCTAAAAAGGCGCAATGATAACTTACTGTTGCCAATGGCAATGCTGTGTATGGAACTCCACACACTGACTTGAAGTTTGTGGTTGTGTTCTGACTGGCGTCCCATAGATACTCTGACACCCGCACCTGCAACAAGAGAGACAGACCTGCTTTGTAATGACCTGTAACAACATACGTTGTAATGACCCGTAGCAATACATTTTGCAAGGAATTGGTCAATAGACAGTAATGACATGTAACAATAGAGACAGATCTGCTTTGCAATGACCTGTAACAACATACGTTGTAATGACCCGTAGCAATACATTTTGCAAGGAATTGGTCAATAGACTGTAATGACATGTAACAATAGAGACAGAGTGATTATGGAGTATAACGTCGCTGCGGGAATCTTTCACCCATTTGCGACGATAATAGAGACAGATCTCCTTTGCAATGACCTGTAACAACAGACTTTGTAATGACATGTAGCAATACATTTTGCAAGGTCTTGGTCAATAGACTGTAATGACATGTAACAATAGAGACAGATCTGCTTTGCAATGACCTGTAACAACAGACTTTGTAATGACCTGCAGCAATACATTTTGCAAGGACTTGGTCAATAGACAGTAATGACATGTAACAATAGAGACAGATCTGCTTTGCAATGACCTGTAACAACAGACTTTGTAATGACCTGTTGTAATACACTTTGTATGCGTGTGAGAGAATTAATGTTTTACGTCACAGTGGAAATATTTCACCCATACGTGACGAATAATATTTAATTATACTATAGATGGTTTAAAATTAAAAGCAGCATGAAAAACATGCAAAGAAAAATGATTAAAATTGAAGTAGGCGATAGAATACAGATAATGATATAGTAACTATTGGTAAGAATGGAATTAAAACTATGTAGTATGTACGATGTATGGAACTGGTAACCAGACTAATGAATGACCTGCAACAATACATTGTAATCATGGCATTGGTAATGGATATTTAACAATAGACATGATATAGACATATGCATTGTAATGACCTACAACAATGTTTTGTAATGACCTGAAATGATTAACTTAACAGATTTAACAGACTAACCTTTCTTTAGTGATGGGCGTGGGGATATTATTTTAATAAAAATATCAATATCTGTGTAAATCATGTATTATTAACCCAGGAACATCTGATAATTACATGTTTTTCTCAAGTTCTGCAAATGTGTAATATACTTTCATATTTGTGCTAAATGTCAGTTAAAATCCCTAGTATAGAAACCTTTTACTCAAATGATAGAAATGGAATTGATATTTTGAGAGAATCAGAGAGGCAAAGTGAAATATGAGAGAATCAAAGAGGCAAAGCAAAAGAAATAATGTTTTGTGCGTGTGTGCATCAAATTGATAAACAAAAATATATGTATTTTTAATTAGGTTTTAGGTAAAACAGTTGAGCAAAACATCAAATGTAAACATTTCATTACATTTCTTTTCTAGGTGACATTAAAATATATTAAACTTACATGTGTGCATTATCAGAGATTATACAGAATAGAATTGCCACCCATATGTAATATAACTTTTAACAATACAAGAGTTTTACAGTTATAAATATATTTGTTGCATTAATATATTTAAAGATGATAAGCTTCATAACTGAAACTTTTTAACAGATATGACAACAAACATATTTTAACTCTTACTTAATATGCATCACAACAGTTTGAAAATTGGGAGAAACGATGAAAAACAAAGGAGGGCTCTCTGTTTTGCTTGATTTCCGGTTACGTAATTAAAGATGGCTGGCATCTGTTTTGACACTTGGTGTAAACATTGTAATTTGCTACACAAGTTCAAACGATTTAAGCATGCTTAATTCATTAATTCTTTTAAATTACATAATTTTACTATGTTTAACATGTGTTGATGCAGATACCTCTAGGTCTTACTAAAATATTGCAATTTAGCACCATAATCACAAGGATAAATTGCTTTTCTAACATGTCTAAGGATCTTGCAATATTTGTGAGGTCAACTGGTCAAATATGACTGCTACTTGACCACCAATGACCTAGGTGAAATCACCGATGGATAACCCTGCAGAAGGTCCCTTTTAACGAACAGGGGACAATTTAGGGGATTATGGGTCTGTATTGACCACCGGCAAAGAGGAGTTGAGCCTGGCGTTATTTACTTACTTCGGGGTCCTAATAATGGACATCGATGCACTATGACCTACTTTCAGTTATAGCAAAACGTTGGTCTATTTTCAAAACGGACACCTAAAGTGAAAAGCTGATTATGATAACGGTGTCAGTGGAGATGTCAAAACAGGAAAAACACCGTTCTACTTGGCCGACTTTGTAGAGTTTGCACCCAGTGCACCCGAAGTCCTCCTGAACAAGCAGATCGGCGGCTTTGTTTGATCACTCCCTCAACATTGGCAAAGAACGCCAAAATTGATAAAGCCGTGTAACATGCACTACAGCGAATGTAAATTTTTTATAAACATGGAATTAGACCTTCAATACGCATCATAATCTACTACTGGGGCGCATTTTCACCTGGAATGGAACAAATCATCATTTGTCCCGAAACGAGACGCAGAGATAGGGCTCGATTTTGAAGACTTACCAGGATTTCTGGGTAGGACACAATCACTCGTAAATCAATATAAACTGGAGATTCGACGCCGCTCTTCAATTTGAACGCTCCAAATTTGATAGCTTGTACATCGTAAAGGCGTATTATCAAATCTTCGAGGCTCATACGCATGTTATTCATGGGCGCAGCCATAGTGGATTTTCTCGCCACCTACAGGAAAATTAACAAAGGGGGACAACTCGCCACCAAGACCGCTCCCGCAAAGCACTAACATGACCAGTTGAGCGCAGTCAGTCAAGTGCGAAGCGTATCCATTCTTCACTTGTTTAACAACGTTCTGATTCATATAATAACAGATATTTGTCACAATGCATAAGTAGCAAACGAGAAGCGAACATATAGTTATATAGCTTGCTCATATAATTTCATAAATGCATTGTTATAAACGCCAATACTGTCTTAAATGATGTTCAGCTTATATTCCTTACAGTGTATATTATACATAGTACACTATAATTTGGTTAAACAGCTTTCATGAGTTATATTCAATACAAACGTTATCAATGCGTATGAATTTGAATTTGCTTTGTAAATATTGAGTTGGATCATGCATGCAATAGGAAAGACGGGAGTGCCTGGCGGATAATGCCAGACATAGGCCAACCAGCTGAACTCGACAGTTTAAACAATAGCGGCCATTTTGGAAATCAAAATGTCGGCCATAATAGGAAGAATTGAGCTTGGCTCTCACCCTAAGTATTCTTAAAATATAGATATTTAACACTGATTCATACTTTTATCACAACATGCACAATTATTTTATATAAGGTAGTCCTACATAGCTCTATCTTTATTTATTTCCCTCTTTCTCTCTCTCTCTCCCTCTCTCTCACTCACACACACACACGCATATACATGTAGATAGATAGATACACAACACACACACGCGCGCACAATCAGATGGGGACTCGAGGTGCACTCAACCCCTCGCCTCTTCCTCCCTGCTGCCGCCATTTTCATGCACCCATATTCCTCCACGTGCACAAAGACCGCCGCAGCCTCAGGGGACTTGTTCCTGCATCGACAAAATCTCCAGATTTCTTTATAGGCCTACTATATACTAGTATATAATTACTAGCTCTATTGCTATTTGTCAAAGAGATACGTCTTTATTAAAACAATTATCAGTGTTTTACCAAGCATATTATAATCATCTATATCTATAATATAAGATCATAATATGTACATGTCTCATTCTTAATATTTCTTTCTTCTCTCCCCATGGTTTCTTTCTTTTCTTGGAGCGGTTTTCATTTAAGTAACCTATCCATTTCGTCTTCAATAAAATATATTTAAACTAAGAATAAGATCATCACAACAACGTATAGTTCAGCTGCTAAGTGAAACATTGTGTTTTTAAATATCAGATCGGCAATATTTTAAACTTCCGTTGATAGACCAAAAAAAATCAAAAAATATTTAAAGTATTTCTTCTGTTTTAATTTTTAACAGAAAAACTGGAAATTGATACCATATAGTAGGCGTATTATGATAAGATACGCTATTAGTATTGTAAATTGGCTTGAACTTTAATCATGATATTTTTTTTCATAGAAGTGCATACAGTAGAGGTCGAGTTTATTACAACCCTGCAGCATGTAATGGCGGCTCTGTTCGCTGTATAGATCTCTCACCGAATTACGATATTACTCGAGTGTTTCGCCTTGTGAGAGGTTCGTGATTACCTCAGCACTAAGTGCAGTGTACGTCATGCCGACCGAAGCGCGGACAAAGGACTCAGTACAATGTCTCTCATGTAGGTATTAATTATTGATAAATTACAGCCATGTGACGTCACCGTGTCACCGACTAATTGCGGACCTTTACATCAGCAAAGCGTATACGCTGTATTGAAAAATAAAACACGTGCATCGTGGGATGAGTGGAATACATGTGGTTGACTTTCCGGCAAGTCGTTAAGTGCACGTGAAATGTAGACAAGTCGTGGATCTATATAGGGTGGGGTGGGAGGAAGGGGAAGCGAGGGCGGCTTGCACCACTACCACCACCACTACCACCACCCACCGTAATTACTTGTGTATGCCACGTTAAATGTACTAGTATTCTATTGAAGCAAAGTGAACATTATGCCTATTTGATATATTTTTTATCCTGTATTCCACAAATTGCCCCTGCACACTTTTCTTGGCGAAGGAAACTGGGCAATGTTAATAATATAAGCCTTGTCCAGTGTTACCAGAGATATGGTACGGATATATTCGCATGCAGTGCTCGCAGGTCTACTTCAACACTCAGTGCTACGGATGTTGCGGGTTTCCTCCTGGCATAAACTGGCAAGCCGTGATATAAATGAAAGTATTTTGAAAGCACCCACACACACACACATCCAGATACACACACACACACACACACACACACACACAGACGGCTCGAGGTGCAGGATTAAGAACGTCCCCCCACCCCACACTCAACCCCTCTCCCCTCCCTCTCTACTACCGCCATATTCATGCACACAACCCTCCACGTGCACAAAGACCGCCGCAGACCTGATTCTCGTGTCACGGGTACATGAAGATCCAGTACAACGACTTTCTTAAAGAGCTAATTTTCGATTAATTTGCAATATTCACTTTGATGCGGACCAATGCTTTTCGTGTAGTCAGTGCATCAAACATTAACTGAGTTGACCTTGATAATCTCGTATTTTCTTTCATTAAGGTTGGCAAAAAAAATCAACAACAAAAATCCTATATAATATTAACATAGGTTTTCGAACCATAATCAGTAGTGTCTTTGAATAGTTGACTGTCAAAATGGCATCACCGTTTAATGTATTCTATTGTTAATTGGCCAAGTTGATCAGGGCCCTACATATTCTCAATAATGTACACAGTTATGTAGACCATAAAACCTGATTTATGATCAAATCAACTTTTAATATACGGCAGATGAATATGTCAATACACAAATTTCAATTTAAAAATAGCAATGCATTATTCTATAAATAATAAGATAGGTGTATCATTTTTTACGGAACTCTACCTTCGAAAATAGATAATTCACGTATGCACTTAAATATTGATTGAAAATATGTGCACTGAACTAAAGTCAATAAAGATGTCTGCCCACACCGGCATGAATAAGATTCCCAGTCGTTTTTGTGTCGGTTTTTCAAATACTCCAGCATATAACGGTTCACTGGTTTTGTTGGGGTTTTAAATAGTTATAGGCCTCATGCAAATGGGATCCATTTCCCCAATTGTTCATAATGCAATATAGTCGATGTTCACCGTACCGTATCTACAGCGCATGTAACAATGACGTTCCGGCGACGTCACGTGCGTTCTGGGACGCGTTCAACCCGTTTTCGATTGCAGGCGACGTTTCACAAAACACACACAGTGATTAAATAAATTATGACGTTCAAAATCTTTTTTTCTTTCTTCTAAGAATGCCACACGTTTTAATTTTTTAAAATTTAAATATATATTTTTTTAAATTGGGGTTTAAAGTTGCTTATATCACGACTTGACAGTTCAGGGCAGGAGGAAACCCGCAACATCCGTAGCGCTGAATGTTGCAGTAAACCTGTGAGCACCGGCTGGTACTGACAAAACCAAAGATGATAACTGCATTGCCACTCTACAGACATCGCATCCTATCAATATCGCGTCAGAAAGGTATCTTTCGCGAGCATTGATGCCGGGCGCCCGGGGCGGGATTTGAACCTGGAACCTTTGGCTTCGAAGTCCGACGTTCTACAACTGCGCTAGCACCCCCCACACGTTTAAAAAACATTCTGGAACAGAGCATAGTACATTGAACATGACCCCGGCGCCTGTGGGTTTCTATGACATCCCGGTAAACACGAGATAGCGGGAGTATGTAATATGCATGCAACGCATGCGCACATCGATAACCCAAACCTCGCCGTTCGTTATCGTGCACGATTTACCTCGCTATAAATATTATCCATATAACTCAGAATACTTTTTAAAGGCATACAGTCACAGATGAAGTTGTCGTTTGGACCGAATTGGAGTTTAAAATGCAAAGTACATGCACTTAGCATACATATAATCGCATATATACCTCCAAATGTTTTTTCACGGCTGTAGGATAGGTAAAATTCCATTGCAGTTTACACTTCCGGTAAAGCCCGAATAATCAGAGTTGATAATGTACTGTATACTAGTATCTCAATTTTCTATAGTCTAATAGACTAAGGGTGATAACTCTAATCAATGAACACGGTCAAAATACCTTTCACGACTACTGGTACCTATTAAGCTACGTAGCTATATTTTTAAACATTAAGCTATGTAGCTATAACTATTTAAAAAAAGTATTGAAAAAGTATTGAAAACCAGTGGGATATGCGGAAAATCTAGCTGGTTACCCAATATTCTTGTGTAGAGACATAAACTGTACATACTTTCATGTAAACATACGTTTGACCACGAAATATGTAAACAAATCCGTGATTGTATGCCTTTAAATTGTCGTCATGTAACATTTTGTACAATGTACATAGGCCTACCACTCTCGTAAAAGTAACATTTGCGCTATATAAATATACGTATTATTATTAATTTTATTATTATTATGTTTGAGTTAGCTAATATAGCCATTGCATAGGTGTTGTACATAGTTAATTACACTTTTAGAATGTCAAAATTACCGCTACGATATCTATGTGGAACAGCACCTATATAGAGATTAATACACGAGCTAGTGTGTCATATTGATTTTCGACACGAGTGATTCCAAAGTTAATATTTTCCGAGCGAGAGCTAGCGAGTGCGTTAATTTCTTTATCCAATAACTTTTGAACGGAAATTCATAGAACTCAAATGTATTCTCATGTGGAAGACAAATAGGGAGTGGCGGATGAATACATATCCGCCCACCGCCCCGACCGTACCAACCAATGAAACCGTCTATCACGATGACAGGCGTGGAGAAATTGTGATGGAAGCCATGTAACCAGCCATTGAAAATCGTTCCAGGTGTTATGTACTACTGTGCAAGATATGATGTTTATGTCATGAGTTATCTTGAACCATATGTTGGATAAATCAAGTTACGTACGGTATATATTATTTACCTTGCATAAATATATTCTTCCCAGTGTAACTTATTTATAAGGTTAAAAATAATTTAAAAAATAAAAATAGTGTAAATAATATATACCGTATGCAACCTGATATAAGTGCCTTTCCACAGAAATATATTAGCGCTAATTTTGACATTCTAAATCTACGAACTATGTACAACACCATCCGGGGGCGGGTAGTAGCGCAGTGGCAGAAGAGTTGGACTTTCATATAAATATAATACCAATCATGAAAGAATCTTGAAAGCGGCTCTAAACCACAAAAAGAAGAAGAATACCAATCAATATAATTAATATTTAAACTATTTATTTTCACCATCTAAGATTATGGATAGTCTATTAAAATACAAATTGGCTCATCTAATTATAATAATCTAATAATTGATCGTGAGGTCATTAAAATAGTTGAAAGTTGTGGGGGTAATTCTGAGCAAGAAAAACGTTGATATTTATTTGATCAAGCAAATAAAGTTGCTTGACAAAGAAAATACAAAGTTAATATGTGATTGATAAAGCAAGGACAAAGTTTGAGATTTCTTTCAGTGAAGAAAAGGAAAAAACGCATTTTTCACATACACTGTCTATATTTTTTCTTAAAATGATTTCGTAATCTCGGAGCCAGTAGTGTTAAACAGACGGGTCTTATGATCGATCACGCAAACGACGTCATTGTGTGTGTGTGTGGACCAAACAAATAGTCTGAACTGCTCTTTTCAGATGGCGAAACGCACTCAACCGTGTATACGTCAAATAGTCATGACATCATGAATTTTTAAAGGCCTAAACATATAATTAATTAATGCTGAAAATAAATTATTTAATTATATATTATTTTTTTAATGGGTAAAATATGCGATCGCAAAACCACGAAAGACTAATAATACCATCATGTATAATTGCCAAAATATAAAAGGACTATAAATATTAATTAATTTCAGATTTTGTAAATTTATATTTTCTTTGCTTGGATAAATATAGACTTCATTAAAAAACGTTCATACATACTTAGACCCCTACGTCTAAGCAGGTGCTTGAAAATCGACGGAGTCAATAAACCAGAGGAAATGATACACATCCGCCGTGTGTTGAAAACTTATTAATGTTATTCTTGTGTTTGGTTCGCATTGAGGTAGGTCGCAATCCATTCTAAAAACTAATCCTATGGTATTCAAACAATGAAGACGCCACGCGAGCATGTATCTAGGTGACATTGAGATACCGTGTGTGTTAATTTCGGTGATTTTTATGCAGCACGTGATTCTCTAAGTAATTGATATTCATATCTAATGACTTTTCATATATTCACGTAACAAGGACGCTACGTTTAAAATACAGCCGCCATTTGTGTCCATTGTAAATCTGTCGATTGTTTTTTAATGAATGTGATCGATTCATGATTAATAATACCTACTTTGAAACGTGACTGGTTGGAATTTCCCACCACAGAAAATGACATCCAAAGTTGTAGGATGTGTGGGCGATGGCCTAAATGTACATGGTGATTTTAAGTCGTTACGTTATGAATCCCCCCCCCCCCCAACACACACACACACACACACACACAAACACACCCATGCACCAGCGGGAGCCCGACAGACATCCAGTTCGTTGTACTGGGAGCCATGTATGACATTGCGATGGATTTTAGCATTGGTTGCCTTTACAGCTAGGCTAAAAGCCCCTCCGGGCTCCCGCTAGATATCTGTGCACCCCCTGTAGGTAGAACGTAAACGAGCTCTACAAAACATTTAATTTTGCACCACACTTTTTCAAATACGTGTAACCGCCCACGCGCTCTCTCTCTCTCTCTCTCTCTCTCTCTCTCTCTCTCTCTCTCTCTCTCAGAGACTAT
>JAUTBT010000359.1:0-11297 GCA_032361225.1 Lepetodrilus schrolli | reverse complement strand
GTTGTCGCATTTATGTCTAAAAGCTTGAGGTCGCATTAAATTAGTGACGCATTAATTTCCTGATTTACAGTATATACTGCATATTTACAATTATATTGCACGTGCATGTGTTCATTACCATTGCCTTTACTTATAGGTGTATACCTTAAAATATACAAGTATTGATAAAACCTCCATCTATATAATTAACCGTTGACTATACTACATGTGATAGTGATAAATTAAGCATGGCCGTATTCAACCTACATCTACATTTCTGTCCACGCCGTCTTCCATTAAGACTGCCGGCCATCTGGCTTGAAATACTACTCAATATTAAATGTTGATAAGGACAGATGCAATGTCCGCTTATTCCTAGGAAACCAAAGAGGCGACATCAATGTTTGGAGGAAATGATCTGCATATGCAAATATAATGTATACTTGGTTGCGGCGTTGAAGGACAGGACCCAACGCACACGGCAAAGAAAATTGTTTAGCTAAACAAGAAACATGTTTCGTGTTTCGATAAACATAACGAGCTGGTGACCGCGCACGTCCTAACCAGGCAACGCACACGGCAAACAAAGTCACCAAAGACACGTTTTTTGTTTAGCTGAATGCGTGTTTTGCTTGCCGTGTGCGTTGGGCTTTAGTTACCCGGATGTCTTGAGGAAGCGACAGTTGTTGATATGGCTGTGCCTACATGCCCCACGCCCCCACAGACGTTTCGTACAGGAGTGTCCATAACATCAATACAAGTGGACTTACATCACGAGAATAAAATACACAAATAGTCATTGCACGGGATGCACATATACAGTGTGCGACGTAAATACAACGATCCGTTGAGCGACAATGAGGAATACATATGGAAATCGTATGTTACCAATATAGCTATAAGTAAACAATGCGCTCATCAACGCTATGACCTTCCATATCAACGCTTGAGTAGCATCTACATAATATTCGTGACTAGAATAAAGAATGTCTCTCGCAAGAAATAGTCAAATTCCCATGTGCGTCTTGAGGTTACATTTCAAGTGAAGTGATCGGTTTGATGCTAATGAACGTAGCTTGAATGGATCGTGCACGTGCAGTACTAGCTCGACGGTAGACACTCGCATTGGATTTTTGGGGTAGTTAACGTGTTGCTTATCAGAGAAAACGTTGCTTTTCATGCTGGTGTATACAGAGATAATGATTACTAAACGTTATTCATAGCTGACAATATGCTACCTCTATGATTGCTATAGAACGTCACGGATGTTTACCATAATTAACAACGTCTTCAATTACCACTTACTTGACTGTCCCACTTCGTTAGTCAATGGACGATAATAAGCAACCTACATGCATTAATTATCGCCCGCGGTCGTAAATGACGATCAGTCGTTATACGGGATATAGCACAAGTGTAACATATTGCACTTCAACATGATGTACATACATACATTTAGAATCCATTTGGCGTTGGTGAGAAGCAACTACATTAGATCACAACTTTCTCTAGTCCATCACTCTATCAGCAGCATTGATAGTTTAGCCTAATATATTGAGTAACAATGTCCATCTCGATATATACAGTATGAACACATGTATAGAGACAATGATTTCAAAAGCCGAAGATTAACGTGCATTTTTCATGGTGTTTCCACCACTATGCGGTCTACTGGCTTGTTATAAGAAAACCAAAGATTAAAGGCGTTCGAATCGCACTCAAAGGTTCGATATATTCTCCGATGTGGTGAGCACGATATGCGGGAAATGTGAAGTACAATGGACTTAAAACTGTGTATGTAGCTGCATTCCAGTCGTGAATAGGGGCATTTAATGTCAGGAAGAGATGCGTCAGGATATGCTCCCGCCATCGTGCCATGCGCGTATCACTGCGCTATCCCTGCCTGACTGTAGAAAGCATAGCATTCGTATACTCTCATATTTTATATCTTGACGGGATCAATTCCACTTCATAATTCAATATCGCATTCATTATCAATATACTTTTATTTGGGTAAAACTATTGTAAAAGTATAATATGGTGGCATTGGTATGTACGAGACTATCATGATACAACAGGATATGATCCCTCCTTGCGCGAACACCCTATAATACCAAAGGGAACATGCCACAAGTTTGGTTTTTACTACATGATAATTCCACAGCATGTTCCTGGAGGGTTGTTTCCCAATAATCACCAGGCATACTGGAATTCGAAGCCATGTACATCCATATGAATCACTTTTAATGATTCTCTAGTATTTTGTATTCTGGCTCAGACGGGATCACTAGTCTGCAACCGACAACGCACACTGCGCTTATCTACAATCGCAATGATACGTTCCTAACAACTAATAGTAGACAGCGATTTTACTTCCTGGTGTGTGGGCGGGTGCCTGTGGAATGAAAAGCACATTATGAATGGAAATTAAAGTAATATCTCGACACGTTGATGACATACAAATTGCGTCTTAAATCAGGCTTATATCGTATGTTTTAATGATGAAAATGAACGTTTGATAAATCGCATACGTTAAAGGTTAGTGCATTACTTCAATGCATTACTTGAACGAAAATACCACACGAGTATGTAGACTAGGATATACGCGCTCTCATACACAAACACACATAATCATACGCATGCATATGGGACACACACACACACACACACACACACACACACAAAATTATAATAATAATAATGTGTGTATTTATATTGCGCAACATCCACATATATATTTTGCTCATAGCGCTAAAGTATTACCCCGGTCAATGGATGTGTGTACACTCAATTTCCTTCTCAACTCCCTGGGGATCATACATCCCAAGCTGCCGTTTAAGGCGCTACAAGGTTACCATTCACATGACCATCTCATCCTTCCGGGTACCTATTCTCTGCTGGGTGAACAGAGGCATTATCGAACTTGAACGTGCTTCACTTTAACCTGAGCGGTCAGGCGTGTACACATGCACACACACATACACACACATACACACACACATACACACACAGACACACACACACACACACACATATATATATATATATATATATATATATATATATATATATATCTATAAATTAAAGTCTTCCATCTACAAATAACTTGACTTATCCGCTTCTTAGCTATATATAATAATATTAATAATGTGTGCATTTACATTGCGCACCAATCATATGCGCATACTATATATACAATTTCCAGATATAACGTGTTTAGACATATCTGGATGGCATGTACAGTGTACGCTATTTTGAGGAGCAACCGTATCCGATTTCGTTCAACTGGTGCAATTGTGTGAACCCCAGTTTTGACCTTCCAAGAAGCTTAACTATCCGACAAGATATTTAAATTGCATTATTGTCGGTTGACTGTGAGACCTTCCAACTACAGGAACTCCTTGGTACAAGAGCAGAAAGTCATCATGGAAATTACAGTCACATTTCAGGAACCTGATCAGCTCCGTCCACGTCTTGTAACACGAAGGAAGCATTCGTCTCTTCATTTCCGATGCCGCAGATCGGTGATTATTGCAGGCTTGAAGCATATCTGTCAGCAAATGTCAGGACACACGACATGTTGGGCAGATCCAATAAAAAGAATGTGTAAGGGTCACAACACACAACACAAGTACATCTTTTAAAATGTGCTTTATAACTGATTATGAGGCCATATTTATCTGGATCATTTGGAGAGATACTCTCGTTTGTACTGGTGATATAATTGAATATTTTTGAAACCTGAACCCACAAGCAAAGAAGCTGTGTTATTGCTTATTTGATGGTAATGATCACGACCATGTGCTGATATCGATCTTACTGAAAATATCTGAAAATATCTGAAAATATCTGAAAATATCTGAAAATATCTGAAAATATCTGAAAATATCATATGTTAACCTGTTGTATTCATCCACATATGTGAGGATATGTAAGAGAGTTAAAGAGAGGGAAAGAAAAAGGGAAAGGGAGAGAGGGGGAGGAAGAGAGAGAGACAGACAGACAGAGACAGAGAGAGACAGAGAGGGAGACAGACAGACAGACACAGAGAGAGACAGAAGACAGACAGAGAGACAGAGAGAGGGGTGCAGAGATAGGTGTAAACATATTCGGTTAATGAGACAGCTATGGAGAGAAATAGAATAGGCAAGTGCCAGAGCAGCATAACAAGATTTGGCTATAAATGAGGAGAGATATGGACAGCAAGTGGGAAGATAAAGAAGAATAGAACAAGGCAGAACATTAGCAGGACACCATTCATGAAACTTTCGCATCCACTAACAAGGCTTAGCCCTCTCGTATCTGTATACCGATACATGATTCCCATGATTCTGAGGGACAGAGAAGCATATGTACGAGACGGACTGATAGTGTGATGGAATCGCTCAGCATAGACTCATCTTAAATTCATATTAAATTCATATTCAGTAAAATCAAACTAACTTTATCTAACAGTCATGAATTGTGCAACTTTCATGTCTTCTTGGACGATCAGTGCCATATCTGCAGCACGCATACAATGTGCGTCTCATTAGGAAGTAATTGAATTAATTGCCTCGGAGTACGTGCTGTCATATCGTTATTCTTGGTGACAAAGCACTCTTCGTCTCGGTTGCGTTATTAACATTCTAGAAGTATCGGCCTGGCCTTCAGCGAGCTGGGCTTGGCATTCTGCATACATTCACCGAAATAATAAAACCACACAGATATAGATGAAGGTGTAGCCATGTATACAAGACGTCTGAAATGTCCCCACGTCATACTAGAGAATGCCCGATGGTAGGCATTTATAGACGTGAGTGGGTCAACATCAGAGTATAGTCAATACGGTGTGCATGTATTTAGCATACCTACTGTGTTCATTTACGTTCATGTTCATGTGGGTTTGTATGCATCTATGGTATGTGTATGTAGACAGATATGTTAATTCAAGATGCTATGCAGTTACATGAAATACACTGCCCATGGCGGTATGCGTTAATATACAACACGTATGGTATACGTCCATATACATCGTACACACATGTTCTGTTCAATATGGTATGTGTGTATAGACAACCCGTTCGTGGTTATATGCGTTAATAAATAACCCATTCTAGTGAAGGTAGATTGACAACACGTTCTGTTCATTCATCATGTATCCATGTCTTCCCAAAGTCATACAATTAAATAATTGAAATAGATGATACACGGCGTTAACCCACCTTAGCTTATTCATCTCGTATGCATGTAATTGCTAATAGGTATATACAATTAATTAAATATGTATTATACTAAATAACACACGTGGGGAGACCTGTATGTTAATATTAATTACTATAGATGGGTTAATTTGAGGGGCGTAACGCAACCCATTTCTCTCTTGATACATAACAGGCATCTGACGTTTGCAACATTTTATCTCCGTTTAATTATTTCTTTAACGCGATCGATCATGTATCTTTTCCCAGAGTCAAGGTCGTGTGTGCTATAGTGCCAGCAAGGTCGCGAATATCAACTATCGAATGTCGAATACTAATATCAGCTGCCTGCAGCATCGCCATTATCCTATTATGTAACATGCGTTTCCATTTTGTCTAATCCTTGTGATTGAATCCCTAATATAATATAATACTAGCGAAAACAATCAAACAAGAAATACATTATTTCTTCCAGCGTCAGCATCGAGTCCAGTAGAACTCAGGTACATATAAAACATGGCACCTTTATAAATAGCAATATATCCATTGTGTGGGGCATTGATTATTATGTTGTAAACTTGGAGTTACGCCATTCAGTAGATTTCGTAGATTATCTCGGTATCTACTAATCGAATGACGGTATCTACAAATCGAATGATAAACAAAAAACTTTAATTTCTTATTGTAAATGCCATAACCAAATTGTTTTAAATGTAATGTGTACACCATTAATACAAAATCTGTTTATATTGTCATCACATTGTAAATATTTGAAGTATTATTTTATGCAGAGGGGCGACGTTCGAAAGAAAGAACAGACAAATGGGCTCAATGTCCACGTGTGGGTGTGTGAAGAAGATCATCAGCATGTGGAAATTAAGCATTTTTGCCTGTTCCTTCTTTCGGACGTCGCCCCTCTGCATAAAAATAATACTTACTTAAAATATTTGCTAAAAAATAAAAAATAAAAAATAATGGTAAAACAAACAAACAAACAGAATCAATTCTATTTTTTTGTCAGGGCATACAAATTAAGAAATCATTTTTGTTGTTTGTTTATTATTCCATGAAGTATTTACAGAGATAATCTACGAAATTGGGATGTCGATGCATTTCATGCCAATATTTACCATCGTCAACACTCCATTGGGATTCTACTGGTGCTTCTTGACTTATAGATAAGATAAGATAAGATAATAATTTATTGTCCAGGAGGGAATTTGTTTTACATCATTAAAATACAGTGGCAACACATAAAATAAAAACCAGTGTCATGTACATTGTACATACTCTTCGTGGCCCTCTAAAGAGGTTACACATCATCGTGATCTCCATTGATCTATATAGTAGTTGAGTGAAAGGTGAGACACTTTATACAGATGAACGCTAATTAGCGCGGAGGGTATTGGAAATGTCATTGGTGTCTTCCCGTGTAGTTTTGGCGTGTAGAGGGTTCGAAATTAGAAGCTAAGGTGTTAACCTTCAGGCTGCCAAACCCGTAATATAAGAGTTACGTCATACATCGCTGACGGCCAAACCCGTATATATACGGGTTACCCACCTGTCAAATTCAATCGACGAAAACAGATGGTTTGATGAAATAAAAGTCATATAAAATTATTGTTTCATGTTCAGAACAACCTAGTCTTGATATACAGTGATTATTATGAATGTGTGGCTTTGAATAAATTAACTAGAGTTGATTGCATTTTTCGCGGTAAAACGTGCACTTTTGCGTGAAAATTACGAGAAACGAGTCCTGGACACGATCTGTTAAAAACGTTAATGTCGACTAATAACAAACTGATATGGATGAAAGTCTGTTGATATAAAAAGATGTGAGCCATATGCATGAAATACGCGTGTTTATAAAGATTAAATGTAATTATCTAGTGCATTTCTATCATGAAAAAATAAAGTAAATGAATGTGGCTGCTGCATGTTTTCATGCGAATCTTTGCCTGAAAACAGTTCTAGAAATACTAAACAGGATTTTGTTGTTACTTCCGTTTCATTCTGTCAAAAATACACCACGTGGTTTTACATCGTGGAAAGCGGTGTGGGTGATACAATGTTTTACTAAACATTCTTTTTTTAAGTATATTTATTAAGTATAATTTAAATGATAAATTTGATATAGCTTGCAAATATTACATGTTATTATGAAATAATTACGATATTTACGTATTTTTAGAGGGCTACAAGTTGAGTGGGCGGAGCTCGCACCTTGAGTTGGCGGAGCTCCCTCAGGAGTGGCATGAATGAAACTATAGCTACGTTTACAAGAATACGAGATGCTTATTATTTCAAGTTTTAAACGTATATTTATGGGATTATCCTATTACGTTAATGCTGATTATTGGAAAGTATAAGTATGTCTAGAATTTACCGTGAAACAAAAGCAGATTCTAGTTTTTAGGTGTCCTGTTTTCGTGCACCTTCTCCAATATTATTGTCAACATTGTGTAACAAGGTATCTGGGCCTTATATCACATTCGGCTATATTTGGTAATCTAGAAAAAAACACACACATTAATTTATGTGTAAATATGTATTAGACAGATTGGTATGATTATTGTATTTGATGCTGATTACAAACTATTTTAATTAAGTAATTCATAATTGGGTCGGATTCGAGCTGGACTGAAAACAACAAAATAATGAGAACTTGTGTAGAAATCAAATGTATTTAATTTAAGTTATCCAACATATGGTTCAAGATAACTCATGACATAAATATCATATCATATTCGCTTGAATCACAGAACTGGGAATTTTCAATTTGTCAATTGAAACATTCCCGAGATAACTTGGAGTAAAAAACCCAACTTAATTTCAACAGAAATAATGCATTATCCAAATATAGGCTTTTCTGGCCACCATGGACTTTTCTGGTTACCATGGTATTTGATTTTCTGTCATAAATATATTCCTTGACCAACACCCATTCATGTTAGTAAGGTATTCCTGTAATTTTATCATGATACATTTGGTACTTTAGAAGTTATTCACATAATTCACAGAACTGAGAATCACAGTCAATAGTGATTTTGACCACATTTTCCCCGACTGCTAAAAATACAAGTTTGAGTGAAATTATAATTATTCTGCTGTAATTACTTATTTGCAATCAAATGTATCTCAAACATGTATATAATGGTAAGAACAGTCCATAATCTATAGAAACTAAACATAATTTCACTCAAACTTGTCCAAATATGGACTTTTCTGGTTACCATGGTAACTTTTATTTTCATCAATAATTCATGGACCAATCCCAATTCATGTTGGTATGGTATTGCTGTAATTCCATCATAATAGCTAAGGTACTTTAGAAGTTATTCACATGAATCACAGAACTGGGAATCGCAGTCAACAGTGATTGTCCCCATCTTTATTGCCCAAAATGCTTGTGAATTGTTGCTGATATTTGCTAAAATATGGATTCCATTGCATTGATCTATCCCTATGGATAGAATTCTGCAAAATTGTGATATAGTTTTGTATCAAATATATAGCAAAAGTCTATGATAACCAAATATATTGAATTTTCCTATTTTTTTCACCACTTGTTTCTATGGTAACTATTTTTTTACTCTCTTAAATATTAGAGTTACCATTTCTATCAACAAGACACGTGTGGAATTTGATCAGAATACCTTTAACGGTAATATAGATATTCAACTTAAGTGTATCACTGTATAGTTTTAAGTATTACCACAATCAATGTGGCTGTTACGTCATGACGTCATAAAACAATCAGGCAGCACGAGGGTTACGTCATGACGTCATAAAACAATCAGGCAGCACGAGGTTAATTAGGTGTGGGTTTAGGTGGGAGGGAATAAGAATACCGCGTAATGAAATGCATACAATCGATTTGCCCCCTTCTTAGTCCGAAGATTTAAACGAAGAGAATTACATATGAGGCTAAGGAGGTAGAGATATCTCTAGACCAAGTTGTCTGGAAGGCATACCCATTTCTATAATCACGGACCTGTAGTTCATTTTGGTCCATCAAACTTTCTTTTAGTTACATTAATATAACATATTAGTCCTCACAAACAAGCAACGTTGGTACACGAGGCACAACTTGCATGTTAACAAATAGATCAGTCAATGACGGTCACAATATCTCGGCCTAGGTAACAAATATGTCTCTTACAGCAATGAACCGCCACCATGAACACGTTAAATCGTAATAACTGACTACTGCCGGAAATTAATACAGATAATACAGTGATTTTAATATGGAAAGCATCGGCCGTACAGATAAGGCATGATTGATCCGGTCTTGTGAAAACAGTACTGAAGACCGCCATTACAATGATGTGTGGACCAGCTCAACGTGTATTGACAACATGTTGCAGTTTGTCAATTTGGTCAATCCATCTTCTTTCTGATTTTGGTTGCGTATTTGTGGATCGGTTTTTGTAGAGCATTGAATTTACGCCGCCAAAGACCATAGTGTAACATTTATCTGAGAGGTTGGGTTTATTGTATACGTATGAGCTAAAATAGATCTATTTGAACATATTGTAAGGTGTCTGTCTATGTGAATATATTGTAAGGAGTTCTGTCTATGTGAACATATTGTAAGGTATCTGTCTATGTGAAAATATTGTAAGGAGTTATATCTATGTGAACATATTGTAAGGTATATGGCTATGTGAAACATATTGTAACGTGTATGTCTATGTGAACATATTGTAAGGTGTCTGTGTCTATGTGAACATATTGTATGATGTATGTATATGTGAAAATATTGTAAGGAGTTCTATGTCAACATTTTGTAAGGTGTCTGTGTCTATGTGAACATATTGTATGATGTATGTATATGTGAAAATATTGTAAGGAGTTCTAGATCTGTCTTTGCGAACATATTGTAAGGTGTATGCCTATCATATTGTAAAGGTATATGTATATGTGAACATAGTGTAATGTATCCGTCTATGTGTACATATTGTAAGGTGTCTGTCTATGTGGACATATTGTAAGGTATCTGTCTATGTGGACATAGTGATAGGTGTATGTGGACATAACAGAAGTAGATTTATAACTAATGGCAGATCAACTGACACAGATAGGTGTATTTATATATCAAAGGGAAACTGCCTTACATATTTGACATACTGATTTATTATTTTCTCTATTTACGAATACGATATATTATAGGAATCGAGAAATGTTGCACTGACCTGTACTTTCTTCTTAATGGTGTCTTTAGCATTTCCAAAGTGTCTACTTCATAGCAACGAGGTATCAGCTTTCGCATTACTATTTATCATACACTGTGTTTATCCATTATTCGTAGACTATCGGTATTTCGAACGGCAGCAATACTATATACTAAGAATATGTATCTTCTAGAGAGACTGCAGACAAGAAACAGGCGTCTACTAAGTGGGGTTTTTTAAATGACAATAAATACACACACACACACAAAAAAACAGACACAAAAAGCATCGTAACGTTGTCGGTTAGCGTTACCTCCGTACAGTATCACTAGCACGCTAGTCTTCTACGTATTACTGACATTCTGTGCAAGTCGATCTGTTTCCGGTGATCTAATGCTGTTGAACTTCACGTACGTGGACTGATGTCAGTACTGCATTGCAATGTGGTCATTAATAATTATCATTTTAAGTTCTAAGATCAGTGATGTTTTTCACGTGGTGGGGGTAAATCACCATATCGCAATTATGGCTAACTGGAATACGAATATATGGTTGATGCCATCATGTGACGTAGAACAATATGTATTCAACTATGTCTTGGTATAATATGTCTGGGTATTATTATTGTTTGGAATATATAAGTGTTATTGGAAATAAAAGAATAACATCGCATGGCTAACATAATTCAAACAGCACATAGTAAATGTATGTACACTTACTACACTATAGTATGAATATACTAGCAGTCACTGTCTTCTTATTTGCATTCATTCTCTGGAAATTTGTAAGAATATTAAATAAACTTTACATTAAATTGTTAATAATATGAGAAACGTTCTAAAAAGAATTCACTCCTACGTATGTCCACGAACTTAATCAGTGGGTAGACTAGTAAGTTATCCATCAAATGAAATCGGTATAATTATTCTTTATTAAAATCAGGCATGGTTGTTCGTACACG